>OY728133.1:1909891638-1909944516 GCA_963277665.1 Viscum album
GATATGATTAAATGTGACTACTGAGTCATCTTACTAAGTTAAAGGGCTATACTGCTGACCCACACATGATCTCTCAGTGCAAACCCACACACTCTAGGTGATGACCCACACCAGATCTCTTGGTGCTAACCCACACAGGATTTCTATTCATTCTTCACGTCATAGCTAGCTATATGGTTCCCACACTATGTTCACTTGTCTCTAGGAGGGTCCTCTCCACAAGACACTGGTCTATAATCCATTTTCCTCTAAGTCTCATGAAGAGGTATCTCAAAGGACCGCCATGTGATTTGGGTCCGAACACAACAGATGGTGTGTCAATTAGATGCCCGATTTGTGAGTTCTCAGCCCTTTAGTTTCAAGGGCCCAGTAAGGTTGACGCTCGATCCAACCCAACGGTATTCCAACTTTATCCAAATCCAAAATGGGGTTGGCGAGGACATGAGGGTGACGTGAGGGTGGCACGAGGATGTTCAGGCGGCAAGGCCTTAGGGGTCGCTATATTCTTCTGGGTGATGAAGGCCACTGGGGTTTGCTGGGCAGTGAGGTCGTGGGGGCCGCAGAGGGATGCATACAGCGGAGTCCACATGGTAGCGAAGGATGGTGGTGGTGGAGGGTGTGGGGTGGCAGAGGCTAGGGTGTAGAGGAGGACATGGATGTTGGAGGCCGCAAGGCGATGGGGGCCTCAAATGGCGGAGGCCGCGGGGCCGTGGGTGGCGGAGGCCGCAGGGCGCACGCCACCTGTGGCGGCCACGGCCGAGGCCACAGACAACAAATGCTCTAGGGCCACAGTGGACGACAGTGACGGAGGCAGCGGGGCGGCGCCGTTGCACCAGCGCCTTCATCGTGGCTGGTGGTGGAGTCGTCCGCCGTTCTCATGCCCCACCGAGGATGGTTGACATCGTCCTCTATCGTGAATAATAGAACAATTAAACACAAGATTTTCATAGAGGTCGTTCCGTGTTTTTTTTGTCCCGCACTCTCCGTATTAGAGCGGTAGCAAGTGGCTATAATCTCTCCATGATTTTTGTGATGAATTATCATGAACGGGTGAGGTGAATAAATTCAAACAACCACCCTACCTTGATTTCTCATTGATTTTGGAAGGGTTGATGTCAGAGACATCGGCGTTTCCTCAATCATCGATTCATTATCATTGAATATGTTCCTCATCAACATGAGCGTTCTTCATTGGGGAGTTCATTCTTCATTGGAGAACTTGTTCTACATTGGAGAGAGTAATCCTCCGAAAGGTTCTCCTCTCCCAAATCCCCCAAAATGAAAATTATCCAACTTAATAGAATATGATGTTTAATTTAATATTGGCACAAAATAGGTTGGCTTAATTAAATAATGAAGTGTTAGCTTAATTAATGAAAGGGTATCTGGTGTAACACCTCGACCCCAGCTACCCAGAGTCGGTGCATTACTTCGTAACATTGTCATGATCACAAAAGATCAAGTCTTGAAAGACCGATTAGTTTAGTAGCCTTGGAAACACAAGATATATTCATAAGTCCTACATTACATCATAAAGTGAAAAACTAATAACAAAGTCTTCATAGTCCACACTCATATCCTCTTCTGACTATCCCTGCAGGTCATTCATAAAATACTTCTTCACATCCTAGAAAATATTAAAACATTGAAAGGGGTGAGATCAGATGCTCAGTAAGGATAACAATATTGCGGAAGCTTTCATAAATAAACATAAACATTTAAGGCAATGTATAACTAAAACAAAAACCTTTTAAACTCGATCATCAACATAATATGGCAAAAGTAAAATGAAATAATGCCATTTACTTACTCACATGGATATTATACTAGTCGAATAATCACATGAAATATCAATAACCACTTTCATAATGATGGAATGCATAATGACAGAATATCATAACCATGTAGCCAAGGCCTCGTGCCAAGACTACAAATAAAATTTTGTCAACGCCTCGTGGAAAGAAACTAGTTTGTCTCATGAGAACTACTGATGCATCGAGGAGCTGTAGCGGGCTCCACCCATCACTTATTAAGTCCAATGCATTCCTCATATGAATAGGTTTAAACATATCATAAACCATAACATAATTGCATAAAATTTCCACATTTTAATCACAAGATATCAATACAACACTTTGATATAATAAAAACTCTTTCAAAACCATTTTCAATACCAAAATAAAATAATGTTAAAACATTGTATTTATTATTCATTAAAAAAAAGTCATGGCTTGTAGAGGAAGCCAAAACTCAAATAATGGTCACGGCGGTGAAGAAGTCGTTGTCGCCGCATATGTACGGAAAGAAAAACATTCCCTTTTTGTCGTTTAGTAAAACGATTTGTATAAAAATATTCCTTTTGAATAAACGTAAAAGTCAAAGGGGTTTATACACCATATAAAAGAATGTTGTGTATAAAACCAAATATGCCTCAATGAAAGGAGATTGAGACGATGTCCTTAAAACGATCATTTTTAAAATAAAATAGATCTATTATGTTTATTCACTATAGTTACACATAAAGAAAGTAAAAATACAAAATAGGACATAATAATATCACGACATAATTTGAAAGTAGGAGATTAACCCAAGGAATGGAAATTGGGTTAAGAAATTCCCTTACCTTGCGTCCTGTCCTAACTCGACCGTTCATTAACCTCCTGAATAATAAACTAGAGTTAATTTCTATTTACTTAAGAACCTTTTTCATGTTCATTATTCCTTTTATATCCCTTATTACCATGTTATGAACATTATGTAATTATTTGAGTTTATAATGGTCATTTTGTCGATCATAGGTACTTGAGTCAAAAATAACATTCTTATAATTACAAGTTGTTCATATGGTGATATATCCATTATATAAAAGATTATATTCAGGATATACATATCATATATCTCATATATATCCATTATATACATGCATTTATATTATTACATAACATTTAGAGGTAAAAATGAAATGCACCGTTCATGGAGACGGTAAGCCGTATGTACGCATGAACTCTACTTTCATTTTTATTTCATATTTAATGGAATGAAATCATAATTATATAAAGGAATAATATAGTTCAAGTATAATATCATATATAATATCATTTACTCCATCCTTTATACATCCCATATATGGCATTAACGATTCACATCACTTTGAGGGGGCGGTAGTCCGCACTTCATAAAATGAAATTATCGCGTTTACCCATAATGGAAATCATAAAGTATGCCATATATGAGAAATACAGAAGAATAAGTAAAACATAAACATATTATATATCCTATATAAATATAGTGACATCTTAATGGCCACCTTTGAAGGTGTTATATGAGTGTTGAACAATCATCGTTTCGTGAGGCAGAAATTCGCCATCCACAGAAACCGTATGTTCATTAACCATTAGATGTAGGTGTGTGTAAGTGTAGATATAATCCTTCTAATAACAACATCCTAGTATATTTAAGATACTGGTGTTGTTACAAAATAAATGAATAAAAAGAGTTTAGGTGGTTGGAGAAGAAAAATAAAACAAAACAACATTAGAGAAGACATTACCTCAAAATCGGGTAACTCTTTTTGATTTGAGCCAAAGGCTTCCTTGGGAAGAGTTCTGCACAATGTGAGAATTCTAGGAGTAATAGGGGGAAGTTGGGAGAGTATTTGGGTAGAGTTTGGCCAAGACAAATGGTTTGAAAATGTGAATGAGGTGGTAGAGGTGGGGGATTTTTATAAGAGGAGAGGAGGGGCACTCTTGGAAAGTAAGAACATTTTACATTATTATACAATGATTTTCCGATTCTAAAGGTCCCACGCTTATATAATTCGTGGATAAGGTGATAAGGGTTCGAAATCTACCCATCCAATAGTCTTTGGACAAGTGTAAGCCTTGTATTGTACATTATCGTTTCATTTTATTAAAATCGTTAAATAATGAGGTCATCGCTGTATCATAATGATGTCATAAATAATTTAATTTATATAATGTCTAAAAATTATAAAAAAATACTATGATGTAGGAAATCTTTTTAGAATTCCAATGACTATTTATAGTCAAAAATTTGACTTTTATAACCCCATGTAAAAATTGTTTTAGTAAAACATTTCATGTTTGTGTCATTTTTTACTTTAACATTAAATAAAAGGTAATTATGTCATTTTCTAACTAAAGTGGCTCCATGGGGTCCCCAAGTTGACCCATGGATTGTATTGGTCGGCCATGGCACATCCAATGAGTGTAGAACATGTGTCAAGCTCATCTAATATTATTAAAACATTATTTTTACCTTAAACTACACTAATTACCTCTAATCGCGATTAAGAAATTAAAAGTTATTATTCACCAAAAATTATTTTAATCTCATTGAACCACATTTTACATCTTAATGACAACCATGTATGTCGGATTTTTGATAATCAAATCACAGAAGTGGTAATATTTCATTTAAACGAAAAATCAGTTATTTAACTACCACTTAGTGGTTTAACTATTCATCAAAAATTGAAGTTTTTCAGTACAATGCCAAAATTTCACCCTAAGCTATAATTGATATTCCGAATTCAAAAATGTCGTCTATTTTACAAAATTCCAAACATATAAGTTTCATTAATTAATTTTATAATTAATTCCCGCTGTCACAACAAATAGCGTGTTTTTAAGAAACAATTTATATCAAAAGATTGGCAATTGTTTATGTCCAATTTCAATGTTAAATTAATTCTAATGACCCCCATTGGATGATATGGTAAAAATATATTCTAATTATACTTTAAAACCACTAAATAGTATAATTTATCACTATAAATTATTTTTATTAAAAAATTTGTTTTTAAGTATTTTTCACTATTCATAAAAAATTAGAAGTTCTCAGAAAAATACCAAAAAATCTACATAGGATAATTTCTATATTCCAAATCAAAAAATGAAGTCCATTTTGAAATATAAAATTTCTATAATTTGAAAAAGTGGTTATTACTATTCATAACGGCTATTTGGATTAGTCGTGGTGTTTTAGAACTCGAAGTTGCGTACAATGCAAGCTATTGCATTATTGAATGAGAAGCGTATCATGGAAGCTCGGGGTGTTACATTCTCCCCTCCTTCAATAAATTGCGTCCTCACAATTTGAAATTTTTCTTGGAAAATAAAAGGTTGAAAATAGAAAATACCTTTGTGGAAAACGCACATCGGAAATAAGGTTAATAAAATTTAGTCTTAATAAGAGGGAAATAGAAATAGGAAAGTCACCACCAAATTATGATCTCGATAAGGAGAACATTGGTGGAAATTAGAGACATATAATTGGAGGAAAAAGGTAAATATTTGTAGGGAGTGATTGAGGACATCAATCACAATCAATTGTCAAATTGAGGGCCTCAAAGCCTTCAATCTATGTTGATTTAAAATATCATCAGTTCAACAAGACATAAGGTATTAGGGTAACACATTTTTTATTGTTTTAATATCCCTTTACTAAAGTTTAAGAATTAATTTATTAATTGAATAAGAGATAGGTATATATATGTATGCTTGACAATTAGAGTTTCAACATTCAACTCATCTTTCACTCAAAAAGATAATAGAACTCAAAAATATTATACTTATCCTAATTGTATAAGGTTACAAATGTTAACACATACCATTTAGATTAGTAAAATTAATTTGTAATAACCAGTGAAATCCTGTTGGCTAGTGGTAGGAAATAAAGGCCTGTCTCACTGTGGTTGTGGGTTCGATCCCTGCAGCTTTGTCCGACGCGACGGGTTATGCCCCACCATGAAGGTTTTCCTTTTCCTAAAACTATAGTATATTAATATTCCAAAAATAATCTTCATAAATTTTTTAACCTTAAACAATACAATCCAAAGATCAACTTAATCCACTCCAACCTTTATAGTTATCCAAAATACCTCTGTCCAGACTTTCGCTAAAAGGTCTCTTAATTCCAAAATCAATTTATCAGATTCCCCAAACAAAGTAAACTTTCTCTTATTATCAAATACTAAAAATATAATTACCTTCATCATATTAAAACCGTACTGAAATCAACAAGTACTGCAGTACAATCCTTATATATATATATCACATTATTCTAATAACCAGAATATAATCCATGAGTCCAAAAGCACCAACACATTAGTTATTCTGCTTCAACTGTAGTAATAGCATATTATTGTCCTTGATCCCTTGGCCTTTTCTGAGATAAGTTTCCCTGACGCTTAGGACATTCATTTGCATAATTCCCCATTTCCCTAAAATTGTATCATTCAACATTGATAGCCTCTTTCTTTACCTTGCAATCACGCGCCTGGTGACCTTTTTCCCCACATTTATAACAAACTCCCATTCCTTTTAGGCAATTACTAGGGTGATTCCTCCCACAATTATGACATAATGGAAAATCCTTCTTTCCCTTTTTCCATTTATCTGTCTCTTGTTCCACCATTCTCTTCTTCTCTTGCTTTACATTGTTGTCATAAGACTTAGAGAATTTCTTTTCTGTCTTGATAGCACATGAGACAATATCTTCGTATTTTGAGAAAGATTGTGATACTAAATCTCTATGAAGAAATGGTTTTAACCGATCAAAGAAACGATCAATATTACCTCTTGGGTTACGTATATAATCTGCAGCATACCTCGCCAACCTTGTAAAGTTGGCATCATACTTTGCGACATTCTCATCCTCCTTTTGTCTCAGACTCAGAAATTACCTTTCCATATATGCTTGATGGTCATGAGGAAAGTATTTTTCTAATAAAATCTCTTTGAACTCCCTACATTCCTTATTCGATACGTCATCATCTTCCTTTGTATTTTGAATCAATGACCACCATTGATCGACATCTCCAGTGAGGTGGTAAACTGCCATGATAACCTTCTCCCTTTTTCTACTCCCCAAGGCGTCGATTATTTTCTCTAAGGAGTTTATCCATTGCTCAGCTACTAACGGATTTGTACCCCCATTAAATGTTGGTGGTTGTTTCCTCATGAAGCGGTTTAACATTGATCCTCCACGTTGCGGATCAGGGTGCTCCATACAAGTAATGTTATTATTCATAACTTGAGTGAGTTGTCCTAGTATGGTAATTAGTTGATCAGCACCAGTTGTATCTCCAGATCCACAATAATTATCTTGACCAGGAGGGCAATCCCTACAGGGAGTTCGTGCATTGATACGGTTTTCATTCCTTCCACTAGGCGCCATTTCTATACAATGGCATAAAATAGATTAGTTTATGAATCAAAATACATAATTCCATACTTATAGAATACTTAACATAAATTGAACTATTTATGGATATAATCTATAATCATAAAAGGGTTTTCTTTGAGGAAGTGTATACTCATGATCATTCATAGTGGTTTGTAAAGAAAACGAGAATTATCCTAAGCATATCCCCCAGGAGTTTCATAACCAAGAGTGCAGTAAGGCCCGTTGTCATGCACCAGTTCCCGTTCGTGTCTAGCTCAAAGCGGTGTTTTCGGGTTTTACCCCTAGGTACATCTGTGCCAAAGCCGCCTCTACCTGCTCGTATCCAGACATGGATGTATTGCTCGGAAAACTCACAAAATCTCTACAATAACAATATTCTAGGAAGTTCTTCTATACTAATCCTCAAAGTCTATATTTGGGCTACGTGCTCTATTCAGAGTTTATCTAAATCTAGCTTCCAAGGATAGTACTAAACAGCCTCTGATACCAACTGTAACGCCCCGACCTCAGCTACCCCGAGTCGGTGCATTACTTCGTTACATTGGCATGATCACAAAAGATCAAGTCTCGAAAGACCGATTAGTTTAGTACCCTTGGAAACACTAGATACATTCATAAGTCTTACATTGCATCATAAAGTGAAAAAAAAGTAACAAAGTCTTCATAGTCCACACTCATATCCTCTTCTAACTATCCCTGCAGGTCATTCATAAAATACTTCTTCACATCCATGAAAATATTAAAACATTAAAAGGGGTGAGCTCAGATGCTCAGTAAAGATAACAATATTGCGGAAGATTTCATAAATAAACATAAACATTTAAGGCAATGTATGACTAAAACAAAAGCCTTTTAAACTTGAACATCAACATAATATGGGAAAATTAAAATGAAATAATGTCATTTACTTACTCACATGGATATTCTACTAGTTGAATAATCACATGAAATATCAATAACCACCTTCACAATGATGGAATGCATAATGCCAGACTATCATAACCACGTAGCCAAGGCCTCGTGCCAAGACTACAAATAAAAAAATTTCAAGGCCTCGTGCCAAGACACTAGTTTGTCTCATGAGACCTACCGATGCATCAAGGAGCTGTAGCGGGCTCCACTCGTCACTTATTAAGTCCAATGCATTCCTCATATGAATAGGTTTAAACATATTATAAACCATAACATAATTTCATAAAATTTCCACATTTCAATTACAAGATATCAATACAACACATTAATATAATAAAAACTCATTCAAAACCATTTTCAATACCAAAATAAAAGAAAGTTAAAACTTTGTATTTATTTTTCATTAAAAACAAGTGATGGCTTGTAGAGGAAGCCGAAACTCAAATAATGGTCACAGCGGCAGAGAAGTCGTTGTCGCCGCATATGTATGAAAAAAGCATTCCCTTTATTTCGTTTAGTAAAACTATTCATATAAAAAGAATCCTTTTGAATAAACATAAAAGTCAAAGAGGTTTATACGCCGTATAAAAGAAAGTTGTGTATGAAACCAAATATTCCTCAATGAACGGAGATTGAGAGGAAGTCCTTAAAAAGATCATTTTTAAAATGAAATAGATCTATTATGTGTATTCACTATAGGTATACATAAAGAAAGTAAAAATACAAAATAGGAAATAATAATATCATGACATAATTTGAAAGTAGGAGATTAACCCAAAGAATGGAAATTGGGTTAAGAAATTCCCTTACCTTGTGTCCTGTCCTGACTCGACCGTTCTTTAACCTCCTGAATAATAAACTAGAGTTAATTCCTATTTACTTAAGAACCTTTTTCATGTTCATTAATCCTTTTATATCCCTTATTACCATGTTATGAACATTATGTAATTATTTAAGTTTATAACGGTCATTTTGTCGATCTTAGGTACTTGAGTCAAAAATAACATTCTTATAATTACAAGTTGTTCATGTGGTGACATATCCATTATATCCAGAATTATATTCATGATATAGATATCATATATCTCATATATATCCAGTATATACATGCATTTATATTATTACATAACATTTAGAGGTAAAAATGAAATGCACTGTTCATGGAGACGGTAAGCCGTACGTACGCATAAACGCTACTTTCATTTCTATTTCATATTTAATGGAATGAAATCATAATTATATAAAGGCATAATATAGTTCCAGTATAATATCATATATAATATCATTTACTCCATCCTTTATACATCCCACATATGGCATTAACGATTCACATCACTTTGAGGGGGCGGTAGTCCGCACTTCCTAAAATGAAATTATCGCGTTTACCCATAATGAAAATCATAAAGTATGCCATAAATGAGAAATACAGAAGAATAAGTAAAACATAAACATATTATATATCCTATATAAATATAGTGACATATTAATGTCCACCTTTTAAGGTGTTATATGAGTGTTGAACAATCATCGTTTCGTGAGGCAGATATTCTCCATCCACAGAAATTGTATGTTCTTTAACCATTAGATGTAGGTGTGTGTAAGTGTAGATATAATACTTCTTATAACAACATCCTAGTATATTTAGGATACTGGTGTTGTTACAAAAGAAATGAATAAATAGAGTTTAGGGGGTTGGAGAATAAAAATAAATCAAAACAACATTAGAGAAGACATTACCTCAAAATCGGGTAACTCTTTTTGATTTGAGCCAAAGTCTTCCATGGGAAGAGTTCTACCCAAAGTGAGTCTTCTAGGAGTAATATGGGGAAGTTGGGAGAGTATTTGGGCAGAGGTTGGCCGATCCAAATGGTTTGAAAGTGTCAATGAGGTGGTAGTGGTGGGAGATTTCTATAAGAGGAGAGGAGGGGCACTCTTGGAAAGTAAAGAAATTTTACATTGTTATACAATGCTTTTCGGATTCTAAAGGTCCCAAAATTATATAATTCATGGCTATGGTGATAAGAGTTCGAAATCTACCCATACAATAGTCTTTGGACAAGTTTAATCCCTGGATTGTACATTATCTTTTCATTTTATTAAAATCGTTAAATAATGAGGTCATCGCTGCATCATAATGATGTCATAAATAATTTAATTTATTTAATGTCTAAAAATTATAAAAAAAATACTATGATATATGAAATCTTTTTATCTTTCCAATTACTATTTATAGTCAAAAATTTGACTTGTATAACCCCATGTAAAAATTGTTTTAGTAAAACATTTCATGTTTGTGTCATTTTTTACTTTAACATTAAATAAAAGGTATTTATGTCATTTTCTAACTAAAGTGGCTCCATGGGGTCCCCAAGTTGACCCATGGATTGTCTTGGTCGGCCATGGCACATCCAATGAGGATAGGACATGTTTCAAGCTCATATCATATTATTAAAACATTATTTTTACCTTAAACTACACTAATTACCTCTAATCGCGATTAAGAACTTAAAAGTTACTATTCACCAAAAATTATTTTAATCTCATTGAACCACATTTTACTTCTTAATGACAACCATGTATGTATGATTTTTGAAAATCAAATCACAGAATTGGTAATATTTCATTTAAACGAAAAATCAGTTATTTAACTACCACTTAGTGGTTTCACTATTCATCAAAAATTGAAGTTTTTCAGAACAATGCCAAAATTTCACCCTAAGATATAATTGACATTAAGAATTCAAAAATTTCATCTATTTTACAAAATTCCAAACATATAAGTTTCATTAATTAGTTTTATAATTAATTCGTGATGTCACAACAAATAGCGTGTTTTTAAGAAACAATTAATATCAAAAGATTGGGAATTGTTTATGTGCAATTTCAATGTTAAATTAATTGCAATGACCACAATTGGATAAAATGGTAAAAATATATTCTAATTATACTTTAAAACCACTAAATATTATAATTTATCACTATAAATTATTTTGATTAAAAAAGTTGTTTTTAAGTATTTTTCACTATTCATAAAAAATTAGAAGTTCTCAGAAAAATACCAAAAATTCTACATAGGGTAATTTCTATATTCCGAATCCAAAAATGAAGTCCATTTTGAAATATAAAATTTCTATAATTTTAAAAAGTGGTTATTACTTTTCATAACGGCTACTTTGATTAGTCGCGGTGTTTTAGAACTCGACGTTGCGTACAATGCAGGCTATTGCATTATTGAATGAGAAGCGTATCATGGAATCTCAGGGTGTTACAGTTGGTATATTTAATTTATGGAGTTAAGATTTTTTTTCTCCCATAATTAGGGGTTCGGGTGGTCCCCACCACCATTCTTTGAATTGGTGGTTTTACAATCTCAGGTGGTCCCCACCACCGAGAATTCTAGTTTGGAGGTTTTAACCCATAGTGGTCCAACCTCCATAGCCTTCACATATAAGTTTTATTAAAAATAAAATTAAAGTTCATTTTATTTTATATTTCATTCCCATGAAAAAACCCAAAAACTATCTTTCAAACTCTTCCTACTGAGGTTGAGGTGATGGTCTCCTTAACAGAATATCGGCACTGTAATTTCAAAAATGTCCTCAGATTTCAATTCTAAGAAACAATTCAAAAGTAAAAAAACCTGAACGTACATTAACTGAATGTACCCGAAATAAAGTTCATAAATTCATTCTGGGAACACCGGGCCTTATAATCACACGCCGTTAGTTTTTGCGGACTCGTAAATTTCCCATATATTAAAAACAACTACATGGAATTTCTAGGTATTTACATTCTACCCACCTCAGGGCTTTGCATCCCTGTAAGCCACCACTCAATCTAAGGGAACAAGTGTAGGTACTGATCATGTATCTGAGCCTCCCCCTCCCTTGTGCTCTCCTGGAGGTTCCCGTACTGCCAAAAAACATGCACCAAAGGTATCAACTGCCAATGAAGGACCATCTCCTGTCGATCCCCAATCTCTATTGGAACCTTTGTAAAATTATCCCCATCGTCGGCATCCAGCTCTCCGTGGTCGATGACGTGAGAAGGGTCATGCACGTATCTCCTCATCTAGGATACATTGAAGAGGTCATGCACCTGGTGCAATTGAGGTGGAAGAGATAAGAGGTATTCCACCTTGCCAACTCTACTGAAGACCTAAAAAGGTCCAATGAAACTCGGAGAAAACATGCCACCTCGTCCAAATCTCTGTAAACCTCATTGGGGTGAGATCCATAGAAAGACATGGTCACCATCGTCAAACTCTAGAGGTCTCTGTCTCCGGTCAGCATAAGACTTCTTCTTGTAATGTGTAGCCTTCATCCACTCCTGGATGATATTCACCTTCTCTATGGTAGCCCAAACAATCATTGTTCCCATGAGTGATGACTACCCTGGGTAAGTCCAGCAGAATGATGATCTGCAAGGTTGCCGGTAAAAATCCTCAAAAGGTGACATCCCAGTGGTGTTTTGATAGTTTTTGTTGTATGAAAACTCCACCAAAGGAAAGTGATCCTCACAGATATGACTTAAGTCGGGGACGTAAGCACAAAACATTTCCTCGAGGGTCTGAATGATCCACTCAGATTGGCCATCCGTCTGAGGATGGAAGGCGGTGCTCTAATGAAGTTGTGTCCCAAAATCCTCCTGCAACCCCTTCCATTGCCGGGAAGTAAAATGTGTATCATGATCAAAGACAATCATTGAGGGTAATCCATGTATCCGCACAATCTCCTGCACATAGAGGTGTCCCAATCTCTCTACTGAACCCTTCTCTCTAATAGGAAGGAAGTGGGCCGACTTGGTGAGTCAGTCGACGATCACCCAGATAGAATCATGACCTCTAGATGTACGTGGAAGTCATGCCACGAAGTCCAAGGATATCCCATACCACATCCACTGTGGGTCTTCTAAAGGCTGAACCAAGCCTACTGGTACCTGATGCTCTGCCATCACTTGCTAACAAGTGAGGCACCGAGAGACAAACTCTGCAACTACTTTCTTTATTTCCAGCCACCTGTGAAGTCGTTGAAGATTCAGGTACATATTCTCCACTCCTGGATGTACCGCTAGAGGGGATGAATGGAACTCTCTCAACACATTCTCTTGAAGTGACACTAGTACCATGTTATGTCCTCTATAGAGGATGACATGCTTCCCACCTTCAAAAAAATATATAAAATTCAATTCCGGTGGATATCTGAGCACGTCAAGCCTCGTAGTCAATGTCCCCATGTTGTGCATCCATAACTCGCTGATGAAATGGGGGAGTGACTATAAGAGACTGAAGGACAGCTTCTTCATCTTGATCCAAAAAGGATATCTGCACAGCGGCCAGCATCTATGTCGCCACACCTTGCAGTTGTATACCAGATCTCCTATTGAGTGCATCTACCACAATGTTCCCCTTCCCAGGAGTATAGACTATCTAAAAGTCATTGTCCTGAAGGAACTAAATCCAACATCGCTATCTCAAGTTCATGTCCTTATGAGAGAAGATATACCAAAGACTCTTGGGATTAGTTTACATTGTAAAATGCTTGACAATCAAGTAATGTCGCCACATCTTCATGGAAAATACCACTGCTACTATATCCATGTCATGGGTAGCGTATATCTGCCCATGTTGTATCATTTACTGAGAACCATATGTGATCAATGCATGTTACTGCATTCAGACACATCCGAGTCTGGTCCCTGATGCATCGTTGTAGACTGCATACCTTGCGCCCTCCTCCAGTAGCCTCAAGGTGTGGGAACTAGTCATCCCCTTTCTCAGCTCCTTAAAACTCTGTTAGCATCTCTATGACCACACGAAGGGTTTCCCCTTCTTCGATAATGTTGATAGAGGTTATCCAACTCTGGAGAAATTTGGAAAAAATCTCTTGTAGTATCCATCCAAATCCAAGAAACTCTATACCTCTATCACACTCTTTGGTGGCTCCCAAGCATGTACCACAACAATATTCACTAGATCTACTACAACTCCAGCCTCTGATATGACATGCCCTATATATTGAACCTCTAGGATCCGAAACAGGCACTTCGAGAGCATACCATAAATCTGGTGCTCTCAGAGTGTGTCCAGCACTACCCACAAATAATAAGCATGATCTGCCTCAGTAATGGAGTAGATCATAATTTTGTCAATGAAGACTACTACAATGCGACCAAGATATGGCTGAAAGATTATATTCATGAGTCCCATGAACACTAGAGGAGCATTGGTTACACCGAAAGGCATAAACAAGAAATTGTATTGAACTTACTGATATCTTAAAACCATCATCAGCACATCCTCATCTCGTAATCTGAGCTAGTGATATCCTGATATGTGGTCTATCTTCTAGAACCATTGTGCTCTTTTAAACTGATCAAAGAGGTCATCAATCCTCGGGAGTGGGTACTTGGTCATTACAGTCACCTGTATTAGGTGCTGATAGTAAAAACAAAACCTCAAGCTCCAATCGACCTTCTTGTTGAACAAAATTGGGGTGGCCCAAGCAAAAACATTGGGCCGAATGAACAAATTCCACAGTTAGTCCTCTAGGTGTACCCACAGCTCACGAAGCTCCACAGGAGCTGTCCGATACACTGGTGTGTATATCAGTGTCATACTGGGGTACAAGTAAATTTAAAATTCCACTTCTCTACGAGGAGGAAGAACCAAATCATCATCAGGGAAAACATCCACGTACTGGTCCACCACTATAGGATAGCTCGTACTCCCCACATCAACTGCTCTGATGGTATGGCTAGCCAACTGATGAGTGATTGGTTGAAATATCCTCTGGGTAAGTGCATCCTATACTGAAAATGATTTCTTCTCACCAGTGAAGGTAATCATGGTTCCATCCGTGTGGACACAACACACATTTTACCTAATACAGTCTATCTGAGCATGGACTGTAGATAACCAATCCATACCCAAGATGATTTCGTAAGTCCTCAATGCCACTACTAAGAGATCACATCTGAAGATCTACCCTCCTAGAGTAGGCACACACTGCTATCACCAGTGCATAATCATCGAATCTTCTCCTGTAGGAGTCTATGGACATAGGTATTGATCCAAAAACACCATCGAAATCTTCTAGATCTGAGTGAGGGTAGTGGAAATAAAATATTGATGAAAACATGTGTCTATAAGTCATGCAACATAGGTGGAGTAGAAAAATATTATGTTGAGTATCATCTATGGAGCTCCATGGTCATATGTCTCAGCTTCCTGGAGCTGATCTCACCCTTGTCCCCCTACTTTATGTTGTTGGAGTAGACCACCTGATGGTGGTGGCAGTAACATCTCAAATTATCACCCACTATCAGCTTCACGACCAACACCTCTTCCATGTCCGCCTACTCCCTACAGACCACCTCAGTCGAACCTCTGTCTCTTCGTTGGATATCCTTCGACCATCTATTGATCATTCATATGGTGGGTCTGATAATCAGAAGCATTGTGACCCTAGCCGCGACATGTGTAACACTACCAGATCCTGGCAAGACTGCCTCTACCTTGGGTTCCCCACACAACTGACCCTGAATCCAGCAGTTCTCCATCGGTAGGTCGGGTCCACATGGACCTCTATGACATCTGTCTACTGCTAGCTATATAACACTTCACTACATGACGACCAGTGGTGGGTCTCGCTGCTGGTGATTTATCAATAATGAAACACTCTACTAAGAGTGTTGTCTCTAACACCCCAGCCTGCATCAGGATGGTAAGAGAAATCATCGATGCCCTGATCTCTCGTCTGAGCCCCTTCTCGAAATACCAGGCCCTAAACAATCAGTCCTGCACAATATCAATGGAGTAGTGTGAGAGGTCGGTGATACTAGAAGATTATTGAGCCAAATTAATTTTTCCCTACTATAGATGAAGTAGCTCATGTATGCACAATATGCGATGGGTCACTGGGACAAACTCTGCCCGAAACAGGCTCTCAATGTCTGCCCAGAGAAGTGTCACCATGTCGTGAACCTAGAGCATAAATCTCCACCATCTACATGTTTCTACCTATAAAAGGATGGAAGCATGGATAATCATGATATCAGCTTGTGTCCCTACTATTTAAAAAACTATCACTATGGCCTCCAAAAAATCCTCAACTGACTGTGGGCCCGTCACTCCCCGGAACCTGGGCGGCCTCCGGTGCTGGAACTCGTGCAACATGCTCAAGCAGTATGCACCCTCTGCTGATGGAGCGAGTGGCATAAGTGTCCCAATGGATAATGGTACCACTGGTGCCTCTACACAAAGAGGGCCTTGCACCGAGGCCTCATCCATCAATTGGCTATTTGTTCGTACTACTCTCAGAACCCTACCAGGTTGTCTTCATAGATGCATCCAAAAAAAGAACAGGTGCCCCCAAATCCATAAGTTATACCTATTGTGCTTACTCAAAGAGATCACAAATAAAACTCTTCAAGACACACACACAATCACTATTTTCGTGCACTGAGTCAGAAATCCAATGTTGGGGCCCTAGTGTGTGGATACATCAGCCGCCGCACCTATATTAGATTCCCTAAATTGATAACCACATTCAATACATTTAACACTATTTCAATTAAAAAGATAGATCAACGTCCTATGTTCTATGGTAGAACTGACTCCTATGATACCAATTTGTCACGACCCATCCCTTGGGGCCCTTGCAGTGACTACCCCATTCCTGCATTCTAATGGCCAGGGGCTGGTGACTAGCACCGAAGGTGTATTCTCTATAACTCGGACGACATTGCCATTATAACATGTAACACACACAACCAGGAACACAACAAGATACGAATTAAATTAAACTAAATAGTAAACATAGTTCATACAGTAAGTAAAGGGGTCCAGAATAAAATCCCAACTAGAATGTATAAGGAAACTGAAAGTACAAGTGAACTGGAACAGCTCCATGATCGTCCACCACGAATCCTACATGAAGGGTAAGTATAGCTCAAGAACGACCATCTTTGCAGTTTGCCTCATCTAATGTCTACATCTGAACTACCTCCAGAACCGGTACTCTCATCCATAGTCATTATTTTCCATCATCTGCACTAAACACATTAGGGTACGAGCTTAACCCGTGCAGGGGTGAGTTTAACGATTCTTAGTAGGGTCCCTGAGACCCTAAAGATCTCAAAAAATCCCCCAATGATAAACCACACAACATGGAATCAACCTAAAACCCTACATAGGTATATTCCCCTACATATGCCAAAGTTATCATGTAATACCATGTCAATCTTGAAGAACACACTAAGTCCAACTCAAAGCCCAAAGCTCAACTGCTCCACAAAGGAATAAATTCCATGAAGGTAAATACAAAATAGGTACGCCACACAAAAGAATACCACCAAGTTATTACATTGAAGGAAAGTACCATAAGGTATAGAATGAGCTAACACCAGTTATTTCTGAGGTACAGTAGTAGGGATGACTATATGTAACTACGGAATCATCTTACTCTGTTAAGAGGCTCTGGTGCAGACCCACACAGGATCACTTGGTGATAACCCACGTAGGATTTCTCAGTGCTGACCCACACAGGATCGCTTGGTGCTGACCCACACATGATCTCTAGGGGCTTACTCACAATAGATCCCTCGGTTCTGACTCCCACTGGAACGCTATTCATTCTTCATGTCACAACTAGCTACAGGGTTCCCGCACTACGCTCACATGTCTCCGGGAGGGTCTGATCTACATGTCATTAGTTGATACTCCATAATCCACAAAATATCATGAATAAGTATCTCAGAGGACCTCCCCATCATAGGGGTCTCAATGCAATATATGGAGAATCAATTGGACTCTCGATCTGTGAATTATTAGTCGTTTAGTGATGAGGGCTAGGTTGGATTCGGCACAATTCAGCCGAACCGTAATCGATATTTATCCAAATCTCTAGTTGGGTATACTAAGTGGGACTGTATCTATCCAAGGATTTTATCGCCACTGACAGTTCGTCAACCAGACGACTGATGCCAATGCTATGGCTGCTAAAGAGGAATGATCAAAGTTGGCCTGGGTATGCTCTGATCTGGTCAGACCGACCCAGCCCTCTGGGTTTGCTCCCGACCGCAGGGTCCGGTGCGGTCCACTAAGTCTGGCCCAGCCACACTGGGTGGCCCGGTGTTCCTCGGGTGAAGTGGAGGCTGCGAGTGCAGCGCAATCCCATGAAGGCCGCAAGTGGGCCACAGGGGCCACGGACCGGCGAGGCCTCGGGGGGGGGGGGGGGGGTCAAGGCCATGGGGGGTCGTGAGTGTGGCGTGAGGCCACAAGGGAAATGAGTCCCCTGGGGCTGCGGGACGGCGATGGCTGTGGGGCGGCGAAGGCCACAGGGGTGTCATAGAGCTGCTGGGCAGTGAGGCCACAGGGGCCGTGGAGGGCCGCATGTGGCGTAGGCGGTAGGGAGGTGGAGGCCGCACGAGGGAGAAGGTCTTATGCGGTAGAGTCCGTGGGGTGGAAGAGGTCGCGGGGTGGGGGGGGGGTCACAGACGGCGGGGGCCATGGGGCGCCAGCGGACAGAGGAGATTGCGTGGCATCACCGGACGATGGATGCCATAGGGCAGCAACAGCCGTAGGGGAGTGGGGGCTATGGACGACAGATTCCGATCGGCAGCAGAGGCCCTGGACGACGGAGGCCGCGGGACGGTGGGGGCTGTGGGCGGCGGAGACCACGGGACGACATGGTCCATGGGCGGCGGAAGACGTAGGGTGGCATGGTCCACGGGCGATTGAGGCTACGGGGCGTCGCCATTGGGCTGCCGCCTCCGCGTTGTCGGTAGTGGTTACGACTGTCGTTCTAATTCCCCACCGAGGTTGGTTGCTGTCCTCCTCCCTCGTGAATAAAACCACTATTAAACACATGATTTTAGGAGAGGTTGGTCCATGTTTGATTGGCCCGCACTCTCCGCGTTAGAGTGGTAGCAAGCAGCTATAATCACTTCCTGATTTTTAGAAAAAATTATCAAGAATGGGAGAGGTGAAGAAATTAAAACAACCACCCTACCATGATTTCTCGTTGATGTTAGAAGGGTTAAAGTTAGTAACGTCGGTGTTTCCCTGATCGTGGGTTCATTTTCTTTAAAGACGTTCCTCATCAGAGTGAGCATTCATCATTGGGGAGTGCGTTCTTCGTTTGAGAACACGATCTTCATTGGATAGAGTAACCCTCCAAAAGGTTCTCCCCTCTCAAATCCACAAAAATTAAAACTATCCAAGATAATTGAATATGTTTTTTAATTTAATATTGGCATAAAATATGTTGGTGTAATTTATTAAAGGATGGATGGCTTAATTAATTAATATAGAGTTGGCATAATTAATGTATGGAGTTGAGAGGTTTCTCTCGAATAATGAGGGGTTCGGGTGGTCACTACCACCAAGCTTTGAATTAGGGGTTTTACCAACTCAGGTGGTGCCCACCACTGAGCATTCAAGTAGGGAGGTTTTATCCCCTCATGGTCACCACCTCCATAGCCTTCACATGAGGGGTTTATTAGAAATAAAATAAAAGAATATTTTAATTTATTTTTCATTCCCACAAAAATCTCCAGAAAATATCTTTCACCCTCAACCTAATGCAGTCGTGATGAAGGTCTCCTTAAGCGAATACCGGCGCTGTAAGTTCAAAGGTGTCCTCATATTTCAATTCCGATCATCGGTTCAAAAGTTACAAAAACCTGCTCATACATCAACTTAACGTACCTGAAAAAAATTCATAGATTCATTCTAGGAACACAAAGTCTCGAAATCATGAGTCGTTAGTTTTCAAGGACTCGTAAAATTCCCATATATTAAAAATATTAAAAAGAATTTATGGTGCTTTACAGATTCTATTTCTATGTAATGTTTCTTTTGGTTGAGTGAAAAATATGGTCCTTGAGGTGTTATGGGACCTCATGGATCGTAATTTGGTGGATCATATGATTGATTGCACTGTTATAATATGATATGACATGAGTATGATGCCATGATTTGATTCGTGGGGATTATAGGTCCCCACGAATCAGAATTTGGAACTGTAATGTTTATTTCACTATTTTAGGGGGTTCCATAGTATTTTTTGAGGCATACTATCGCAAAAAAATCTATAATTCACTATGTGTAATGATGAATACATGCCTTGTGTCCATCAATTCGAAAAGGAAACGTTTATCTTATGTATACGTTTTGTAATATGTATACACACCATGTAGTTATTCATTGTGTGACAGTCTATGTTTGATGAGAGATGGGGTTGGGTTTTGATTTGTGGAACACATCGTGTACTGGTAGTACACACCTTGTTATAGTGACCATGTATCTAGCTGTGTGACTGATAAAACGGATGGATAAATCTCAGGTAGTACATGTCATGTTCATCCTGAAAATTTCATATAGTGTCAACCATGTTTTTGGCCATGTGACTAATGACAAGGGTTGGTGAAAAACATCTAGTAAATGTAGTGTTTAGAATGAACATGTCGTGTAGTTTGGTTCTAAGAGAATGGTGTGGTTTGTCTTGTAGAGGATCTCAATCAGGGGGGAAATATTCGAGTACATTCCATGTTAAAGGAGAAAATTTCGTGTGTATGGGGTGTTATGTGACCATGGTTGGATGAAGTAAATGCCCATTTAAAGGCTTAAACGAACTCACCATGTATGGGTCATACACATCATGTATCCATGTTTTTAAAAATGTGAATATTTTCTTTCTCATGTTCATTTCCTTCAATTTTATGTTTCTGTCCTGGATAATATTGATCTAAGGTGTGCGCGGGAACATGAAGATTCATTCCACCAAGACGTCTTCCATCTGTATTCCAGATATAGGGAAACGATGAGGCACCAAACATGGTAGATCATGGACTACCAGCAGATCCTCCCATCATGCATGTCTTGGAAGTAGCCAAATTTCTAGATACAAGCGATGATGCACAATTCTAAGAATATTTCATGAGGTTTAGTTAGACCTTCCAGGGTTCACCGCACCCTAGCCCATCTATGGAATATTTGACGCATTTTTTTTAGCAGCAGTATCCTACCACCTTCTCTGTGGATGGAGGAACTCATGTTGTAGAGTCATGGATTGAATCCATGATTTCTATCTTCGATCATATCGGGACTCCTCTAGATAGGAGGGTGATGCTCACTATGTATATTCTTTGGTATTTCACCAAGAGATGGTGGGATGTGACATCCCATGAAGGACGTCAGTAGGTTATGGATTGGGACAAGATCCATTGTACCTTCTATGACTACTTCTACATAGAGACCATGAGGGTCGATCGAGACTGAGAGTTCATGAGCATGGAGAAGGTTACTCTATTAGCCATAGAGTATTCATCTTGCTTTCCAAAGCTACAATGATTCCCATCCATTCTAGGGGGTGATGAGTTATTTATGGAGAGAATGGTCAAGGATAGTCTCAGGCATAACATCTTATCTTCAGGTAAAATATTTAGATTGAATTCCATATCTTCTATAGTAAAACATGCACTGATTAACGATAGGAACCTGAGGGATTTTGGAGTAATGTGTTGGGATGGCTATAAAAATAGTGTCGGTATTCCTCTGAATGAAAGTAGTAAGAATCATTGTGAGTCTACGTGAAGAGATATGAGTTTGAAAGATACACATTTATCTAGCCACATGGTATGCTAACAATTCGGGAAGAGTGGTCATACAATGCCACATTACCCAAGAGACTCATTTCAGTGTCGATCTTGTAGCAAGATGTGTCATCTTCTGTATTTCTTTTAGTTTTTATCACCATCAACTAGTAATAGGTGTTACTCTTGGACTCCATGTTTGGGAGAAGGGCCACCAATTTCTCATTAATCAGGTAATTGGAGTTTTTCTAGGCATTCAGGACGAGGTGGAGGATGTGGATGAATTGGTTAGACATAAGGGTTTTGACAGCCATCAGGTGGATCAACTCGAGGATCAGAGACTGCTTTACAGTGCCACATTGTAGGTCAGGCATTTAGGTTCGGGTAGACTGTGCAAGAGTGGGATACTGGGCCCTCTATGTTTTGAGGTACTATTTCTCTTACCTCGGTTTTAGATTCTCCAATTTTTGACACATGGGCTTCCCATATATTCATATATGTGCCTCATCTGGAGATACTTGGGGTTAGTATCTTTACTTCTTCTGATGTAATGATGTTGGACAGACGATGGAGACTATAATAACTAGTGTAGATCAGTGAAAGGAGTTCCCTCTTGGGGATGGC
Source organism: Viscum album (assembly GCA_963277665.1). Lineage (NCBI taxonomy): Eukaryota > Viridiplantae > Streptophyta > Magnoliopsida > Santalales > Viscaceae > Viscum > Viscum album. Next base: position 1,909,913,980 of record OY728133.1, read on the forward strand.
GGGTGTCACTTGTTATGAAACCTTTTTGAATTAGAGATGACAGTATATGATGTAATTATCTGAATGAACTTGTTAGTTCACTTCTAGGTTGTGGACGATTTATATTACCATAGGGTGTGTTTCATGTCTCTAGTGGGTGGATATTTTCTACATATGGGAAAGTGGGATGTCCATGTGAGCCGATATGGACTCGAGAATCATGGATTGGGAGGAGTTACACCACATATTTAGAGATTGTATCTATATGTCTAGGGGACTTCACAGATGGGCGTTCGTCTAATGGAGGATCATTTTAGTGAAGTATTTCTAGATGAATTTTCATGCTTTCATCTAGAGAGAGAGGTAGACTTTTCTATTGATTTTGTGACAGGAGTGACACCCGTGTCCATTCCTCCTCATATAATGGCTACAAGAGAATTACAGGATCCCATTACGCATTTAGAGGAGTTATAGGCAAAGGGTTCCATCTGACCTAGTACATCCCCTTGGGGATCACTTATTCAATTTGTAAAGAAGATGGACGATACCATCAGGATTTGTGTGGATTATCAGAATCTAAACCAGTTCATGGTCAAGAACCGATATCCCTTGCAAATGATTGAAGATCTATTCGGCCGGATTTTAAAATACCTGGTGTTTTTAAAGATTGACCTGAGATCTTGTTATCACTTGTTGCACATTAGACAATTATATACACCTCTTACAGCATTTCCGAGAAGCTATGGACTATAAAAGTATGTGGTTATGTTGTTCGGTCTGACGAACGTGTCTATATTTTTTAAGTCGCTGATAAAATGAGTTATCAATCCACACACGGACTCCTTTTTGGTGGCATTCATGGAAAATATCTTGTTGTACTCTCACAATCTACATGACCATGGAACCCATGTTGAGTTCAATTTGAGTACATTGGTAGAGAATAATTTATATACTAAAAGGTCAAAATGCCAATATTAGATGGACCAGATTAACTTCATGTGTCATGTAATCTTTGAGATAGGAGTATCAGTGGACCAAGCGAAAGTAAGAGCAGTAGTTTCCAGGGATAATCTAATTAACATCATTGAGGAACAATGTTTTTATGGGTTTTCTGGTTACTATAGACGTTTTATATACAACATTTAATGCTTAGTAGTGCCACTGATGGGACTACCAAAAAAGGGTGAAAAGTACCTGTGGATAGATTCCTACAATTCATCCTTTCTGGAGCTGAATGGGAGGTTGACTTCAACACCGATACTAGTATTTTTAGAGCCAATAAAGGGTTATACTATTTATTTAGATTCATTGTGTATCGGGATATGTGTAGTGATTATAATGGGGGATGGAGTCATTGCATACTGGTCTTGACACTTGAGGCCACATGAGAAGAATTACACGAAGCATTATCTTGAGTTGGATGAAGTTGTTCATGATTTATGAAATTGGATACATTATCTTTTTGGAGTGCATTTTGTGGTTTTCCCCGACCAAAAAAATCACATGTATATCTTTACTCAGGATGATCTTAACATGAGACAACGACGGTGGGTTGAATACATTCATTAATTTGGCTTTGAGCTTTCCTACACGCCTTCAAAATCCAATGTGCCGGATGATTTATTAAGAAGGAGGACGCTGATACATGAAGTTCAGATGGCTTATAGTGAGGGGAATATATTGTCACTATTTTTTTAGATGCATTTGGAGATGCATGATAGAAAGTGGAAGATGTTTCATTATTCTGTAGTGGATACCTATAATCTACTTGATTGTGTGAGAATGAAGAATCTATCATATGCTAATATAATATTTCTATGGGTGAGTGTGTCTTGAGAGGACTGTATTCTTGGATAGACTACAGTTGAGGATGAGATTTTGTGTTTTCATGGGCATGTGTGGGCATTAGCAGACATACGCGAGGAACTTCTAAAGGATTTTCATTCCTTGGTTTGGGTAGTTTATTGTGGTGTCACATGGATGTACTAAGATCTGCACCATCAATATTGGTGTCAAGGTAAGACACAAGATGTTACTGGTTTTGTGATGAGTTGTTCAACCTGTCTGCATGTGAAGGTAGAGCATCAGTGAATAGAAGGGAATTTTCAGTAGTTTCCCATTCCTGCGTGGAAGTGGAATGAATTAAAGATGGACATCATGATAGGATTACCAAGGTCACCATGAGGGTATCATGTAGTTTGGGTTTCCATTGACTGAATAATGAAGTTTTCACATTACTTACTGAAAAGGAATACTTCAGTGTTGATGAGCATGAAATGTTGTATAGGTTATAAATTTTATGTATACATGAGGTTCCACACAGCATCATTTCAGATAGGGACACCTGTTTGACTTCTCGGGTCTATCATGGACTATATAGGGATTTTGGTACATAGGTAGTTTTGAGTACGACTTACAATCCCCAGACATATGTCCAATACAAGCGTACAACTCAGGTGTTGGAGGACATGGATCAAGGTTGCATCCAATATTTTGGAGGTTATTTTGAGAATCCCATAACTCTGGTAAAGTATTCCTACATTAATAGTTTTCAGGAAACTATCCAGATGGAACGTTATGAGGCTTTGTATGGTTGACCATGCTGATAACCCCTCTATTGTATAAAAGTATGAGAGGTAGCTATTCTGGGATCACACCTTGTCTAGGGGACCACAAAGCAGGTGGAGTTGATTCATAAGAGGATCGCTACTTGATAGTCATGGGAGAAGTCTTATGCTAATAGACAGAGATGGCCTCTGGAGATTGAGGTTAGAGATCATGTTTTCTTGTGTGTCACAATGAGGTTGCGAAACATAATGATTATGAGACATGGTTTGCTTTCACTGATATATGTTCAGTCGTTTAAGGTTTTGGAAAGAGTTGGAAGAGTTGCCTATAGTTTTCAGTTTCCTGATATGTACCAGGATATGCACGAAGTCTTCCTTGTTTATTATTTCTGGCATAACTTATCAGACCAGTCTCATGTTTGTTAACCCGAGGAGGATTAGTTAATGGTGGATTCATAGTTTGAGGAGCATCATATCTATATTGTTGATCGCAGAACGATGTTTATACGTGGCATGTCTATTCCTATTGTACGGGTGTTGTTGCAGCATGAGTGAGTAAAGGAAGACACATAGAAGAGGGAGGGCTATGTGAGATTGTAGTGGTCAAAGCTGTTCGAGGAGTCTTCTTACGAGACTCCTTGTTAAGGAAATTCTGTGATGAATTTCATTAAGGGGGAAGTTTTTTAGAACCTAAATCGTCATTTCAAATACAGATATAGTCTTTCGATATTTATTATTAAAATTATAGTTTTTGGAAATTTAGGGAGTACACGCCTTGTATATTGGAGTATAGGTAGTGTACCCAGTTTTCGTGGGTAGCCATGTTCTGGCCATGTAATGGTCGCTAACATGGCCATGTGAGGTCACATGGGGACCTTCTAAAGTGGGGTACTATTAAGGCATGTACACAGAGTGTACGTTAAATGAACATGTCGTGTACTTTTTTATATGTGTTAAATCTGACCAGGGTCTAGTCTAATTCCTTTTATTGTATTCTTATGACCCCGAATCATCCAGAAGTGACTGGGAGCAGTGATTATTCTCCAATCCTTTGTTCTGTCATCTATTCTCTGAATCAAACACTATGAGTTGTGTTGGAATCCCCTCAGTGAGTTCTTCTTTATTCTACATCCTTTCCTTCTAATTTCTATTCTTTCGTGAGATTTTGTAGGATGATTTTTTTGACATTTTTATAGATCTACGACTTTCTAGTTTTATTAAAATGCTGAGGCTCAACTATATCGATCATACAATGTTGAGGTCGGTGGTTTTTAACTTTCGGTAGTTTCATTTGGATAATATTTTCACAATGTGTCGAATACCCTAGTCTAGGGTATTTGTATGTTTTTGGATTATAACTCTATTGATACCTAATATTCATTGTTTGCTTGATAAAGGTATTTTGATTATGAATAGGGTAAAGTAACTTCCATATGGATGTGTTTTACCATGTTTTCTTGATACTGGTCATTGTGTCTAGAACTCCATGTTGTGTTTTTTTTCATGACTAGTGGTGTTAGGATGGTGTTGTTATTATATTACATTCGAGTGATATACATTGTAGTTGTTTAGACAAGTAGTATATATGATTTACTTTGGATGATGGATATCATTTTTTCACATTTGTATTACTAATGGATGTGAGAACCTAGTGCTGTTAGATCATTTGTGGAAATGACTTTGAGGGCTTCCCCCGAGCGTTTGTTATACTCTTCATGTTGTGAGACTATAGGGGGGATTGATGGTGAGTGATCCATAAAAGTGTCTATATTATACCATTATGAGAAAAAATGGGGAATTGATGTTGAGTTTTTCCCATTAATGTCTTTCATTTATCGCTGAAAGACCACTTGAAAAATTGATGGTGACCGCTTCCTCATAGATTCATTGTTTTCGTGAGACCAAAGGGGTTAGAATGTGTGATCATTCAAGAGGGTTGTTATATTTGAAATGTTTAAAGGATATGATAAACCAAAGAGGTTAGACACTAATAAATTCTCTAGAGGGTTGATTTTGAATCATTGGTTGAATAAATAACAAATATAAACAAATGTTGTTTCCAACTGTAGGACAATTTACTTTTGAGTCATTCCATGTTTATTTCATTTTCCTTGAATTTTAACTTCTATATATATTCACTGATAGTTAGGCATAGATCATTGGGCGGTTTCCTATCATGAATCATCTCTCACCCTATTTGGGTCATTCTTTTTGGGCCGAATAGATTATATTATAGAGGTATAGATAATGGCAAGATCCCTTCTGCTTCAGGTATGTGATGGTTATAGAGATGAAGAGAATAAGACCAAGTTGAGTCTTGCGATGCTACTGGAGTTTACTTGTTTTATTTTTTTTTTACTTTGGTTTAGTACTTTATTTCAGAATTGTGACAAGTTTGGATGATTTCCTAGACATATATGACATGCTTCATTTAAATAAGTGCTCCAGTTTTTTATTTTCATTTAGTATTCCACTATTTGCTTATTTTATGCTATTACAGCTTCTGTTTTTGTGTGTTGTTGTTATTCCGCTGTGTTAATTTTCCAATGAGGGCATTGTTTCCCCATTATCACACCCAAGGCCATCGCTGCTAGTTGGTAGCCTATGATGTTTAGGGAAATGTTCTTCTGGAAATGTGACAAAGAGTGTATGGAGAACCTTTGGGTGGCACCCGAAAATGGGACATTATGTAAGTGATGATAGAAAGGGTATAAATTGGGCTTACCCTCTTCTGAGATGCTAATAGATGGTATGATCTATTGAATTATTTTCATATCATATGGAATCTTTGATATTTAATCTGAAATCCTTTTCCCAAAAATGAGGTAGCATGAGTTTATGTATTGCATATTTACTATTGGTGGTAGCTTAGGATAGTTTTCCTAGAGTGACTAGAAAATGAACGATGATAACAGTGACTAAATAAAAGTTAAATTCAATGGGTTGGTTCATGATTTAATGATAATTATTGAACAGAATTAATCCTGATAAATCCAACTCTTGGTTTGGAATAATTCTAAGAGGAATTGGATATTACATTGATGATGTAATATAATTATATAAATGTAATGTAGGTTAACATGAATAGTCCATTAATGGAAATTGAATAAATTTAAACAATGAAATTATGAAATTAATTGAAATAATTAAATTTGATATTATATATTCCAGTATGCTTATAAGGTTATTGGTCTAACCGATAGATGCAAAGAGTCTGAGTGAAATTATCTATAGAAGAGTATAATACTAAAGTGTTATAGTAGTTGTGTTTTAATATATATTTTATTATGTCTATTATGTGATTTAATTTGTTACCCAACCCATGATTTTTAGGGAATCTAACACAATGTGAAAATTGGGATGGTGTTTTCCCCAACATCAAGTTGGATGTATGAATGGATAACTACCCTGAATGGGCCCGATCTTTTCCCTTGGAGGTTACTTATGATGGTATGAATAGTGGTTAGTTTTCCCATATATGTGTACACTGGGGAATGATGGATTGTTGTTTTTATACACACATGTATTACAAGATATAGTATTTAATGGAATATTATAAGTGTGATGTGTATAGACATTGATAATTTGACATACTGGCTAGGTGTATTGAATGTAATGGATTGATGTATAATAACGTATTATTGATACACATCATAGGTGTAATGGTGTCTCCAATAAAATACCTGATAAATATTTGGTCTATGATATTATGTTTTGTGTTCATTCAGTAAATTATGTTAATTTGGTGGTTCCCAACCTAGGTGTATTTTGGAACAGTTACATTTGGAGAGCTAGAATATGGACATGTGATATTAGGGTAGAGTATCAAAATGTTTCGTAAATGAGAGTGGGTTACACTTGATGTTTTGTTACTATATTACATTCCCTCTTTTAGGTGATACATGTTGATATATATATTTGGTTAATTTGGGAAAATTATATACCTATATAGGCGATGAGTTATTTTAATTATTGTTTACCATGCTTTAGCATGGTTTCCTTGTCTTTTTCATGGGATGCTCCTGGGGTATCCTATAGTTATACTATTATACTCACCCAATATATATGTAAACAAGTTTAAGTTCAGTCAAAGTATCTTGGTCCTCAGGATGGATATAACTAGATCAGTGTTTGTTTGTTGTGGTGTGGAATTCATAATAACTAATGTCTTTACATTTTTAGCAGTTATAGTTTTTTTTCCAGTTGTTTATACTGTATGACATTCCATGTTTCACTAGGGTTTCCTTATATATATATATATATATATATATATATATATATTATTTTCAACGTTTTGGTTATTATACACTTCTTTTCAATCTCACTCAGATGTTTCTCTTAATGTGTAATTCCACTAATATTCATATTTATTATACACGTGCATCATGTCACCATCCCAGGGGATACTAGAGGCTAGACCTAGGAATTCACCATTTCCCTTCCCATGGGGGGGGGGTATCTATGTGGGTATGGGTTCATGATAACGTGTAATTTTTTTTATTTTTAGTGAACAATGTACAAATGAAATTTACCAGAATTATTTCATTTGATGAGGTGATGTATGGTGATGTATAGTTCATATTAGCTTAATTTATATAGGATAAATTATTTCATAGAATATAAGACTGGGGAATGTTCAAATTTGAGTACATGAACATATAAGTCAAAATTATTATGTGGGTTTTGTTTCTATGAATTATTTTTATTCTATAATTAATTTATTTTTTTGGAATGATTTATTTTTAAAAAAGTCAAAAATAATCTAATAATCAATTAAAACATGATTTTAGTGCATCAAGAACGAAAAATTTATCATGTTCATGGTGATTAACATTAATTTATAACATTATTGATATAATATGTTATGAAATCGTGTTTTTAAGTTTTATTATAATATCAATATCAATGGTATAAGAATTTTTGTAACTCAAGTATGATAAAGGCAACTCTATCATGTTTAAAAGGGAATATAACACTAAAATACCAATATAAATTATCAAAAGATAATTTTCATGAATAACATAGATTGATGCTTAATAAGTTTCATGTTTATATCTTATTATTTTATTGTATAGATAAAATAATAATTTCATTTTTATTCCACATTATATTCAATATTAAAAAGAAAAATTAATATTTGGAGTATGCAATTTCTATATGGATTTCAAAATTTGATAACCTAAACTTTTATTTTATATTTTCTTTCAAAATTATCACAATAATTGATAGTTTCTTCCACATAGAACACTAAGCTTAAAAAATAGTAGAATAATATTATTTTCAAATGAATGTTATAACCTAATCATTGGGTTGAATGGAAAGAATTGTAGAAACAACATTACTAAAATAGGTATAAATGTTTTATGAATGAAAAATTATTAATTTAGGAAAACTAAATAAACAATATATTTTTCGCAAATTCATTTTTCGCCTCACAACTACTTTTTCATCCAAAATTGGTTTAATATAAATTTTTACAAGGATATTAAAACGAATTACTTGCACTTCTAGAATCATTTTAAAAAAAATAGATACCACTTATGAAATAAAAATTTCATAATAGTAATATTAACACTTTTTGATATATTTCAAAATGGTTTTATTTTTATGATATGAGTAAAAAATAATTCTTTTTAAAAAATTCTATTTCAACTCATTTAATAATGTAATATAAAATTTCAATTCAAATTTTAATTTAGTGTTAAAGTAAATTAATATATTTTTTATTAAAAATTATCTAAAATAATTTTAATGAAATCAAAATTATAATTTATTTTGTTATATTTTTTTTATTTTTTAATAGATAATTATCTAGAAATATTTTTTCATTTAATTTTACATATTTATATTTTATTTTATTTCCTCCACCATAAGAAATTGATTCAAGAAAAATGGATTCAATATTTGGAATATTTATGTTCTAATTTTTAAATAGGTCACTTTTATTTTCCATAATAACAAATAATATATATGGTAAAATGTTAACACCATCGTGATGAGTAAAACATGTTAACAATGACCAAAACTGTGGGATAGGATCTAAAAAACAACTCAAGTCATTCCATTATTTCATTTAAAGTGATTTATTGTACCACATATATATATATCATATTATTAAATAAATGTAATTTTTGTTCCATTTTACTTTGATAATTGTGATTATATACTATTAAGTAAAGAATAAATACAAATTTCTACTTTATTTATTATTATATATCAAATATATTTTTTTAGTGAAAAATTAGTTAATATATGTTATAAATGTTAATTTGAAATATTATGGATTTTTAATGAAATTAAATTATTGTTAAATTTTTTTATGATATAATAATATTAAAAAATTTCTCAAAACTAAAATAGTTATTATATAAGATATAGAAAAATCAATGTAATTTATTTTAAAAATATGTACATTAATATTTTTTCAATAATTGTTGTGTACAAAAATTGATTATGTAATTATAAGGTATAAATGATTTAAATTGTGTTCATAATTTAATTCAATTTTGTATTTCATTTTCTGATTCATATAAAATGAATAGTCTCAAAAAATAATCCAATGATATTTTATGATAAACAATATTTTTCTAAATGTGTAAATATAAAAAAAATTAAATTGTACATGTGTCATAAAAAATGGATAAAATGTTTATCTATAGACCTTTTTTATCCACTCTTCTCCATAACTGTAAATTTATCACCTTTAATGGAAAATATATTTATTACCGTAGACAAAGTTAAAAACTATTAATGTGTTGATTAAAATAATTGAGGAAGTTTAAAAATCTACATTAACATGTATAATTTTTATTGGATTACTATATTTCTACCTTTTCATGTCCTAAATTTTAAATTATGTTCATTTTATTCATCTTTACATTATTATGATATGTTTTATATTTAAACAATTTTTATAATTACATTTCTTTTCTTTCCCACACTTATAACAGCCTACATGTTATTTTCTAATAATCAAAAACCATGAGAAACATAATATGATAAAAAAACATGAAACAAATACATTATCAACTGAACTATCATTGATCGATAGGATCTATTGTAGTCAAATGACCATACAAGAATTCATATGGTGTAATACCAATGTTGTATAACAAAGAAGTGTCAGCTAACCAAGAATTTTCATTAAATTTATTTTTCTACCTCTATAAAATATTATATAAATATTATCATATCATTACTCAAGTATCTTACATACAAATTAATGTTATTACTCTATAATAAAACACCATAATCACTTCATTTACACCCAGGGGATAACAAAAACACTGGATGTTAAAATAAAGGACCTACCTTTTCTATGTCATTGTTTAATTTGGAAATACCCTAAGTATTTATGAATTATATTTTTCAATTAAATTAAATTTAGTAGATATCATGTGTTAAACACTCATTCAAGTCTATCATACATTTCATGAACTCTTATTTTTTAAAACTAATATACTACAAATGCAGTTATTTAATCTAGGCCATTATAACATAGCTATAAAAAAAATTTAGATGAATATTAATAAATAATTATTAAATATTAATAATTTTTGTTTTATATAAATACAGCATATTTATCAAAAAATAAATACTTTTCAGTAAATTCTTTATATGAATTAGTGATACAATTTTCAAAAAAATTGTTTTTATGACTTTTTTTAACCAAAATTGCAGTATACCATCATTATCTAGATACGTACCTCTTCAGGTTTTCATTTTAGAAATTTTTGTCGAGTCCTGTTTGGAGATGAATATATAGTTTTTGAAAAAATGCATTAATATTTTGGATATATGAATGTTTTATTTAATAATTTCCCAGTATAAATGGATCAAGTGTAACCAAGTGTTCTTGTAAAAATGAGAAACCTTAATGGCGGTTTAGGTTTACATAAGGGAAATGGGATGATAACCCATCTAAAAAATATCTACACACCATGTAAATCTATTACATGTCATTTACTGTTCATGTTAATCCAATATCGTGATAAGTTGGTAAATTTTTTATTTTCTCACACTAAAAAGAATTACATGATGTATAACTATTTTACATGTCCTGTAATTACCGAAATTTTTGTTTTAAAATGTGTTGTGTCGTAGATTTTTATTTTATCTATCCTACCACTTCCACCTGTCTACCCTACAGATCTTCCTAAATGATTTTGGAGCACATCTCTCAATTTTGGATGTCCTGATCATGCATAATATCCAAAATAATCTACTTTTCTATGTTTTTCATTATTTTCCCCATGTTCTCCAAACCACAGAGTGTAATCATTTGAATGTGTGCATTATTGGGTATGATCTCGATTGATTTTGATCTTTTATTCTTATTTTAGTCATCATAACCTTTTTCCTCATGGTTATTCACTACAAGATGAGTTGGTTGACTTTCAGTGAATGATATGGGGTCTAAACCATAACTCTAATGTTTGATAATGGTAATGTATGTGAATTTTTTCAAATACACCAATATACTCTAAAAAAGGATATATTAAATGATGAAATTGATTAATCACTATATCCTATTTGTATCTAATTATCATTGTCCTAGATTATGTATTAAGTTTGGGTGGGATAAGCTTTTATAAAAATTGAATTGTTTAATGGAATAATGTGTGTTTAGAAAGATAACTGATTGGGTGTTTTCTTGAAAAACTACACCATGTATCAGCCTACTTATTGAGATAACTATCTGGTTAATTTTTATGAAAAAAATGATCAATGAAAATTTTAATTACATGATGAGTGGAAATTTTCATAATAAACCATCGATCCAAATTTTTTGATATTTTTATATCCATGTTGTTATGAATTGATTTCTGATTTGAATGTTGTAATTTTTATATATGCGATATTCCTCTAGATTACAAGATGAAATTATAATATATATTTCTATTCCAAGAGTGACATTGTGAAATTAATTTGTGAATTTATTTTCCCTGAGACACATGATAAACATATAACATATCTGGCTATCCCTAAGACACATTCAGAAAGGATAATTAATCAGGCTAGGCAAAGATAAATGCTTAATTGCTTATATACTGGGCAGACCCATGCCTCAATGATGCAATTATTAAATAATGGGTATAGACCCAGACATGTGTGGTTTATGTCAAGGATATATGATTATGGTTATAATGGTAGTGAGACATATTGAGAGACATCCAGACATGTCATTGAGGAAAGTAATGTATTACAATAGTTATATAGTGATGGCTAGCATGATTTTGATAAATTCTCATATTCATTCTAGAGTGGTGTCGGAGAAAGTTTATGTGTTATTTATTTAATTATTAAATTAATTAATATATTTTTTATTTAATCATTTCATATAATTATTTACAGCATTTTTTTATTCATGGTTATATAAACCAGGTGAGTTATACTAACATCTTATTTGGGTTTCCAGTTGGTACCTAAGAATATTATAAGGATTCTTTTTTGGAAAAGGGAAAGAGACATTGTTGTTGATTATTTTATACCTTTATGGGATGGATTTTGGAGAAGGGACCTATATGGGATTCAAGACTAGGGAATTGTGAGTCTTTCTTTAGCCTCATGTACTTTTATTTTTTATTAATGTAAAATCAAATTTACTCACACTCCAACACATCATTTCATGTAATACTCATTTTTGTTATGTTGGTTTCTCCATTAGTTTCCCAGTTTTTTCTATATGGTTTTCCCTTAGTCTATTAATAGGATTATTTTAATTTATATTGAATATTTTTACTATAATGAAAAAATATTCGAGGGGTTATAGTCTCTCCATTATACATATCACACCCATGCTCCTAATTGGTCTCCAACTACACACATGGATAAATTCACGATTACTCATACCCAACCATTTTGTTCTAAATAGTAGAGTGTCATATTTAGGGGAAATTACAATTTTCTATTAAATTAGTAGTTTTTCTGTTTTATTAGGTTACTTTTGGAGAACGGAATAATGGATAATTGGATGTACTTGGACGTGGAAGTGATCTTCATCTTGGAAATATATAACTCATCTGTTGGGGAAAATCTGATATTCCAAGGTTGGATTTCTATTTATACTATTCTCATGTTTCAGATGATGTTATTTATCATATAGTGATTCACTAGTTTTGTGATGTTATTACTAAATGAAGTTATCGGTTCATGAGATATATACTCATAAACTATTTCGGTGTGGGTTGAGTGTTCATACATCATAATTGACATATAGTGATATATTTACATGCATTATTCAGGAAAGGGACATTTTTATATTTATGTGATTTATACTTCCCTAATAAACTACTATATGATACACTGTTAAAACCATAAATATGAAATAAATGAATTTTTATTTCATTCTAAAACACTTGTAAGCCATTTTTAGAGAGACTAAGAACCAGTTTATCATTATTTTCATCACCATTTTGAGTTTGAATTTGTTTAAAAAAATTTATAAGGATTTTTTTTATCTTGTAGAGAAAATTACTCTTGAATGTTTTTATTTGTGAATTATGAGATTTGTAATTGGAATGATACAAAAGAATTTTAACAAGATATTACTATAGTTTCCTTGTATCTAGTGGGTTTTAGCATCTAGATATCTTCTTAATGTTCATCAAAACCCTGGAATGAATTCTTGTGGACACCATGCGTTCAATGTTTGAGTTGACAAAGGAGATCCGTCAATAGTATCTACCTTTGCTCGCTATGTAGGGACCCCCAAAAGAAGTCATGTTCTAGAACTTGTTAGTCAATAATATGATGTAGAATATAATGAAACCTACATATATGAGTGTTAATAATTCTATTCTATGCTTCTTTGACCCACTAATTGTTGGTGGGTAATTATAGATCAGGAAGGGTGGAAGGAGGAGATATCTAATAAGGACATCAAGAGGATTTAAATATGAAATTTCTTTCCAAAGTTGATGTGCAATGGTAAGGAATGTGATTCCAATCAATTGGTGATTTAAGGGATTTCAATGATGGGTGATGATAAATTTTTCACCAACATGCAGTTTTTTAGGCCATATATTAATATTTTTGAGATCTCTAGGGTGAGATATCATAAGGATTTATATCTCGGTGGGATCAAGTTATAATTGAAAATGTTTTTTCTATAAAATATTGTCGATGTGATTAATTAGGAACTAATAATGAAGTGAAACATGAGAGTGTCCCTGAGCACTGATATTTATATTTTAGTAAGGAAAAATGTATACACTTATTCTCGTTGAAGGACACAACACTATGACATTTTTTCCTTGTCATTATTGGTCAGAGTAGATATAGAATTGTGATGATATCTTATGAATTTATTCCATTATATGGATATTACTATGGAATGATTGTATATAAACAACTGTAGTGATCATACCCTACATTGTTGTAACAATCAGGTTTTATGATGGGAATCTTATATAAGTTCTATATGGTAATGCATTAGTAGAGTTCTGGTAGGGGAATATGACATGTTCTAGAGATTATAAAGGACTCAACTACTCATCAGCGGACATGTACCTGGAGTAAAAAATGGAATTTGTATTGAGACATGAGATGCGGGGAACCTTGATGGAATGTTTTTACTAGGTTATGGTTATTGATCAAAAGATCCAGTCTATGTCTCAGGGTAGAAGGGTTGGCCAGCAGCACGTTTTTTTGAAAACTCTAGCTAGTTCTAATTCAAAATTGTCTATTGTTAGAGTCATGATTCTTGTGTCATATAACCTTCGTTATGTTTTGTTTATTATAATAAGATCACATAATTTATTATATATAATTTTTGTTAACGGTTTCATCTTGGACATTATTTTGGCAATGAACTATCCATTTGGAGAGAGATCTAAGAATATCAAATATTCCACGTCATGGTCTTTAGTGATTTTGGTTACTATTTCCTATGGGTACCATTCAAGAAGAAAATGAAAATATTCTCCTTGATTCGTTGTATGGGTTTTTTAGTTCTATAACATTATGATATTTTCAAATACAGGATGATAGTTATATTTATATCTCTTAAAGGTTGTAGCTATTCTCAATAAGGTGAGTGAGATCATCTGGCTGGTCATGCATGAAAAATAACATGTTGGATAGATTGAATCACATCGTATAAATTTGTTCATTCTTTTGATAATGGTGGAATGAAATATGATTAATTTCCACCATAATTAGACTGGTTTCGATATTTTTTGGATGAGATCTATATCATACCTCCTATGGGATAGATTATGATTATGGTCGAGTGAGTTCCATGAGGAGTGATAGTTTTATCAATCCTTATATCATGGAAACATAATAAGATCAGGAGTTCGTATTCTGTTATGATCATGTAGAAGATAATGGTTTCATAAGGCTGAGAATAACTCCTTGTGGTTCTCCATTTAAATTGAACAAAAATGTTGATTGGTCATTGCACATATGTGTGGTCTACAAGTTATTGTACTAGATGGTGGTTAAGAACTGTTATCCTCTTACATTAATTTATGATATGATTGATAATATAATTGGTGATAGGATAATATCAAAGATAAATATGATATTATAATACCATATATTTAGTATGATACATTCATACATAGCATAGACTTCATTTATAAGTAGTTATGGTTTGTAAGAGTTTATAGAAATAATATTTTGACTGGCCAATGCAGTGATGGTATTCGTAGACATGATGAATGGGATATTACATTGTTTTGAATACATGTTTCTAATGGTGTTTTTATGAAATGTACGTGCAATCCCAGTCATCATATAATCATTTAAAACATCTTTACATCATCCATAGTACATTGAGATGGAAATATATTTTTAAAAAGATTATAAAATATAGATTATATATTTAAAAGTGAACTTCTTGGTCCATGTCATCTCAGAAGAAGGAGAGTATGTTTACCAAGAGAAAGCTATCATCTTGGTATCTTGGGATAATCCTATGAATGTCTTCAATATTCATAGATTTATGCATTTGTATGGATATTATTAGTTCTTTTCCCAGTACTTCTCTAAGATAGAAGCAATGATGTTAGTTGTGACTAATAATTGTGGGGATATTGTTTGGTCTAATTCATGTGAGAGAGAATTTTAGAAGCTAAAAGGATGGTTGACCTCATTACATATCCTCACTTCACATATGACTAGTAAATCATATACTATGTATTGCGAGACATCTGAAGTTGGAATTAGAGATGCTATGATGCTGGAAGATGGATTAGTTTCCTGTAGATCTCGACAAGTAATACCTCATGGGAAGAATTTCCATTATCAAAATTTTGGGTTAGGTATAGCGGTACATCCACGGAGATGCTTGAGGATTTATATTATGGGTCAGGGGTTTTTGGAATATAATAGCATAAGATCCTAGAAACATCTTTTTTTTTGTAGGACCCAAACAATCATCAAAGGAGGTGGGGTGTGTTTCTCAAGTCTTTCAACTTTGATTTTATTGTACAAAAGGAAATGGAAACATCATTTCTGATGAATTGAGAAGAAGGAAACATACATGGTTAGTCCTTCAGTCTTGTGATGAGTGAAGGGTAATGAACCAATTTTTAAAAAGTTATTCATGTCAATAAGTTTTATGTATGATTAGATCCAACATCGATATTTTTTATCCCCCTGGGTATTGAATAGATTAAGACTGAGTAGTTATCTGATATAACAGACATATTTTTTTGGGGAAACTTATGTGGAAAAGAGATTCCATCAATATGGTCTCTTGGAAGTTTCAATTCTATTTTTTTTGTGGCCAAGTAGGGGTTCTTAAAGGCATGAATGAGGAGTTGATGGGGGAGTTTCATGCTTCTAGATTGGGGGTACATAATTTTCTAACAAAGATGTATCTGATCACCATATAGTGTACTACTGGTAAATAATAGAGATGGATGTAATAGAATTTGGGGAAATATGTTTCAATTTTCAGCAAGTGAAAGCTGAGAATCAGATTACAGGTGGGGTTTTCTATCATTTTCCCATTTTTGATTGTAAATGGGTCGATGTCACTAGAGATACTATGAGAGGATTACCTAGGAAAACCTATAATAATAATGATTTATGGGTTCTTTTAGATCAAGTGATGATGGATTCCCACAGATTTATTATTAAGGATACCTTCATAGTTGAAGATCTAGGTAGTCACTATATGGAATAGGTTTTTTTTTGGATAAATGGTGTTCCAAGAAGTATTGTCTCTAATAGAGATCCTCATTTCAGAACATGTTTTCGGTATGTCCTTATTAGGGATCTTGGATTGTAGGATCTTTTGAGAATGGGATATCATCCTCTGATGGAAAATAACATCATTTTATCTACATTCCATTAATTCCATTCTCTTTGACTTTTCCGTCTATAATTTGGTGTTCCATGGGACAGTTGATGATGGAGAGAATTTGTTTGAAAAATGACCAATTTGTCAAGGATGTGTGTTGGATTGAAGTAATGGTAATCATGTATAATGTATTAATGGTTTTTGGGGTTCTACCCGAGGTTTTAGGACACCCAGATAGTTTTGGAGTATTGTACTATGCATTGGGAAATAAATTATGTTTCATGGGTTTACATGATTAGTGTTTAATCAATAGACACAAGTCATGGAATATGTACCCACCATGTATTGGTTACACAACATGAAATGATAAAAGTTATTTTTAATAAAAATATGTATGGTTTTTCAAGTTATGTGATAACCAAGGTTTACATAGTGTTTAAAGTGATTACATGCCTATAATTATCTCTATATGGAATTTTAGGGAGTCATGCAATTGATGTTTCATTTCATTCCTACTCAACTCACTTGGATCTTTATCGAGTAGGCTTCTCATTTTATTTTTAGAGAGGCTATTTGATATGGATTAATACATTTTGAATTGGGTCATTATAGATATAGTGACATGGTTTTTCCCTTCTATGAGTATGAATATTTTCTATATATCTTTCTAGGGATACTCTCTAAGGTAGTGTGCAATTAAATTTTCTACTATTATCATATAAAATTTCATAAAAATATTAAATTTATTTTATATTGTTCACATATAGCCTCCTAAAAAATAGTATGACATTTTAATAGAAGCTCATATCAGAAATTTTTTACCATTGTTAATCATGAAATGGGTAGTTTATACTCCTCGCAACCTAAAATGGTTTGGCATAGTGAATTCAAAATCTCCACTCTGTGGTTGTACCTTTACCGATATAAGTAATTAGTTATTTATTTATTTAATTCATATTAACAAATTGAAATGTTAAATAAGAATAAATACATGTTTAATTCTATATGGTTTGAATAATAATCATTTGGTGAATTCTAGAGCTCCTTTTTCCTCCTTAATTATTCAATCTCCTCAAATAATACAAAATTTTAGATCAGAGTAGATCGAGATGCAGCAAATTCCATGATGTCCTTAAATTTTTTGTGATAATGTTCTTCGATGATGCTAAATCCAATTTCATGATAATAAATCTCAATTGATTTTTAATACCTTATTATTAAATATATTAATTTTAACAATCCTTTTCTTATTCAATTTGGGCCAATTGTGGCCTAATTATGTGCATATGTATCATATTTAAACTGTTTAATGACTTTTTCTAACCACAGATCACCATACTTGATTGTTCGTTAGGAACTCATTGCCAACGATCATCTAAACTTTTTTATGGTTTTTATATAAAATTTTTTTCATTCATCACTTGGTGGGACCCTACAGACCATATTTGACATTTTGGGTAGAACCTAGACCAATTGGACCCCTAGAATCGTGGCCAAATCTGGTGTGAGGAGAGGATTAATAAAACAAGGCTATATCTGGTGCTTATTTGGGATGAGGATGATTACTTAGATGATCAGGGGATGATTCTTCGTAGGATGATGGGTTATGACATGCATAACTCGCAATGAACCATCATGGTCCACCAAAATTCAATTTTCATTGAACAGTGGATGGAAACCTCGATCCATAGGTAGATCCAGTATTTTTTGGAAAAAGGGATATATATGATGTGGTGGTTCTTGATTCAATAAGTGAATATTGGATCTATATTTCGATAAAAATAGTACTTAATGACATGTATAGAGATTTACCAATGGTGTGTAGCCCCGCAACGACAATGAATTCCATTTTAGAAAATTTAACGATGACACAACGTGTAGTCCTCCTATACATTGTGTACTCATTCTTCGAATGGGAAACTATTTTGGAGGATCCAATTGGTGGGATAAAATGTGGAAGTACATGTGTAGGTACATTTCCATTTACCCAAGTACACGAACACCCCTATATCAAATGTGAAGCAACATATATAAAGAAACACGTTGTGTGACCAAGTACACGACCACATGTTCTTGACGATGGACAATGAATGAATAACATGGTGTGATCCATGTTTGTTTGGACATGGAATTCAGTCTACCTATAGGTTAACTTCTAATACATGGGTTTGGATCCATGGTCCTACCATGAACATGGCTAGGAAGTGGAATAGACCACACTACTTCTGGGTCCCCCACTTGTTGTGTAACCCTTGGTTCTATTTCCTGAAACATCAATTGTCCATTTATCTAACGTTTGGACACAAATTTTGGACTACAGGTAGCCTATAATGACTATATTTCTATGTATAACATCATTGATACCTTGATCTTGACTTAGATGATTCGATTTTAAATGGTATGGGGATTGCGATTTTAAAGGCGATTCATGAAGATGACAGTGATTTAGAAGAATCACGAGAGAGTACTATGTTTTCCCTACCATAGAGATAAATGGAGGAGTCCTTGAACATTACAATTTATCCACCCAAATTCATGGGTTTAGGGCCTCTATAGATACCTTTTGAGTATAACCCCTCAAGCATACTAGGGGTGGGACCTCGATAACTAGATTGGAAGACCCTTGTGGTACTAGGGCATGGGGCCTCAACTTCTAAATGGAACACCCCTAATTGATAGAGATATATTCCTCCATAAATCGAGTTGATCTTACCTATCACACCAAGTTTAGTGACATCTACCTCTAAAGTGGACCCCTTCCCTTTAGATTGTGTGCGGGTCCTCTTCTAACTAAGTCGAATATCCTTTCATAATAGGTTATGAGTCCTCATGAAATTAGTGTGAAACACACTATTGGCATGTGTATGGGCCCTATATTTATTCATATATAGTAGAAGCACCCTAATTCACTAGGGAATAATCCATCTACTTCGAGATTGTGTCCCCTTGACTATGCAGAACAATGATGAGGCATGGTTTAAATTTCACAGATCCTTCTACAGAGACATGTGATATGCTGGGAACCATTGATGGACTTTTAGAAATGGTTTCTAAACTTCTTCCTCAGATGAGCTTTGAGATAGAGATCCCCTTACTCTCTCATTTTGGATTCTTTGATTGATGATCTATATATTCACCTTTATCCACAACATGGATTATTTTACTCTCTATAAAAGATACTTGATGACATTCAGTGTATTCCACATGATTTCTATATTTTGATTATTGTAATTTGATCAGTCTGCTATCTACATATTGTTGGAAAAGAAACAACATTTAATTAATCTAATCACTATTTTTAGGCCCTTGTGTTTATACAAGGGCTCTTTCTCTTGCATTTTGTTGATCTATTCTTTTTTAGTATCACTTGTTCTATCTGATGTCTTTCTAAAACTATTTTATCAATTACTAATCACCCTTCAGTAGCCGTGATGTTCTACTAGGTATGTATTTACTCACCCCTATATAGGATTTTCCCGAACATGTCATTTCATATGAAGAAGACAACCATGTGAATAGTGACATCATACAAGATTAGGGAGACCATTTACATGTTCCATATCTTGGGATCATGATTATTGATTTTAATGTAATATAATTTTCCACTTTTCTTTATAGAAAATAAATTTTTGGTTGGGCATGTATGCTTCAATTTTATTTTAGTTTACAATATTATACTCTTCTACTGTTTAGAGGTTTTCCTTGCATGGTTGTTACATTGTTGATTTTTATTCTATTAATTTAACTCCAAAAATAATATTGCATCATGATTTCTATGTGTGAACAAATAGGTACATAGGAAACGAACTCAACATGTTAGTTATGCCTTCAGTGCTGGTAAGCAAACCCTGGTCAATGGAGTTGGGCATGGTGTAATTACAAATTGATCCCCATATTGGGTAGAGCTATCATAAATAGTTATGAATGGTGGCATAATCCTTATAATGTTGTTTTTAGTATCCACTAATTATTATTTGGATGGTTTTAGGGAAACAATTTCAAGGTATCTTTAGTGTGTCACTAAAGAAAGGGAATACATTGTTAGGGTGGGAGTCTAAGATTTCCATTCACTAGGAAAATGAGTGATTATTTATTGAGACACCATATCGAGACATTTTTTGTAGTCTGTAATAGTGGATGCAGCATATTGGATTCATTATTTGATGTTTTATCTAGAGTCATCTCTCCATTTTTATATTTATATATATGTTCTCGTCTAATAACTATACATCTTGATTAATTATAGGATGCCTCTATTAGAATAACAATCCATGATACCATTTTGGTATTGGGATTATTATCTAATGTAAAATGATTAATTTGTTTAGCGTACATCCAAAGTGTTTTTCCTACTATGTGGGTAGCTATCAAAACCTCCATCTATCAAACAATAGATCCTTCCATTAGAGGAGGCATAAGTTGTGTGCATGCTCAGTGAATTTTTCATGTTCCAACTCTAGATTACACTAAGTATCCATGGAGAGATAGACCTTCAGGTAAAATATAATTGACTATAGTGGGTGGTCCGTATATTGACGCTCATTTGGACACTAATAGATCAGGTGGTTACAGTGGTTACTGGACTTTTCCATGTAGGAAGTAGGTTTTGGCAGATCCTTGTTAAAATGATGAATGATGAGTAAAAACTCTCATGGACCAACATCCAATATCTATTCCATGAGGTTTATATCCCCTCTTACTATCACTCAATTCTGATCTTTCTGATTCATGATATTTATAAGGGAGGAAACAAGATCAATAGGTATGTTAAGTGGTTCATAAAACTGTCTATTTACCCTCATGACATGTTTAGTGATGGATACTCCAAAACATGAATGTTTGAGCTGGGTCTCTGTAGAGATATCTGTGATAGTGTATTTCCCTTATGTATTCCCACAAATTTTGTTCTACTAGGGAGGGAACTGGTGATATAGATCATTATTTTAGAGGAACTTTAGATAACTAGAAATTGTGGTGGACTTTATAGAGTTGTGTAATCTTCAATAGATACCAAACACCAGGTCCTATGATCTAAATGTAAGAGACCTATCTGTGATGAGACATAAGAACATGTTCAGGGGTAGTGAAGAGGTCTAAGGGATCCCAGATAGGGGTTATTCTTTTCTTGATATGGGTGGGGTCACATATTGTGAGACTTCCAATCTATAAATGATGAGGAAAACATGCCTATAGAATATGGACCTCCACAAAAGATGAATCACCATGATTAGGGATATCCCAGGTGAGGATATCGTACTCCCTAGGGAGGTGGAGAAGGTATAGGAAAAGGAGGATCTCCGGGTTTTGGTTGAATGTATGTGATCCATACAACACCACCACCAAGATACCCATATTTGTCTTGGGGAGATGGTGGGTATTGTTTCATATAACTTCTTGTTTTAGATGTTTATAATCCCATAGTGAATGAGGTGATCTGATGTATGATTTATTTGTTCATGAATATTGTTTCATTATTTTTAAACATAGGTGTCATTCATTCAATTATCTTTATACTCTTGGTGTGAGAGTAAGATAATTGGATCATGGTGCTATCCTAGTAGAACCTTCTTAAGGTTCCTATTGAAGACACTTCCTTTGTATCTTTTATCAACCTTTAGTATGAGCTCACGATTAGTAGAGAGAGGTTTATGTGGGACATTTTTTTCACCACTACAGAACCTTGTGATGTCATATAGGATATTTTTAAGTTGCCTATTTTAAAATTCCAGATTAAGTGTCAACGTATATGTGTCAAATTTGTATGCAATAAGGGGATAAATTTTGTTTTTCTAGTGAGATATATCTCATATAGAGATAACTAGGCTCTAATAGGAGGGGGATTCGACCCATACCCAATTAGTTAGTGAGTATATTACATTGGGAATTAGGCTCTTCAGGAGTATAGGTTCATTCATTTGTGAACAATTATATGGACCTTTTCCTTGAGGATGTTATTGGATGACATTTGAGGTAGGAAATTGAGTTTTTTATCGACTTTGTTTGTAGTACGGCTCTAAAATATTCATTGGAACATCAATGATCCCCTAACTAGAATAAAGGGATGTGGTTGTAGTTGGTGTAGCTTTATTTTATGAGTGTTATCATACCCAGTGTGTTCCCTTATGAAGCATTGGTTTTGTTCCTGAAAAATATGAATGGTAGCTTGCATCGTTGAATGGATTATCGTCTCCTAAAATAGACCACAATAATGAATATATACCAAATTACAAGTATTTATGACCTCTTTTCTTAGTTTTAATGTGTGATATGGTTCTTAATGATAGATCTTAGATTCCATTATAACTTGTTGAGGGTTCACGATGTAGATATTCCAATGATAAAATTCTTCTATCACTAAGGACAATATAAGTTCCTAATGATCCCATTAGTGTAATGAATGATCCCAACCAGTTTACTGATTTGATGAACCTAACATTTCTGCTCAAATTTTACCAGTTTTTTATTTTCATGATCGACAACATACACATGAACTCTTTATTACAGTACAATAATGAAAATAAATTTTGGATGATGTTATATTTTCATTAAAAGAACCATATCTGTAGAAATTTCTTAAAGTTCCTATTTGTATTCATAAGGTTTTTTGGGGTTTTATAATCTCTGTGAATGGTTTTATATCATGGACCCAGTAAAGATTGATGTATTAACTCATCATAAGCTACAATAGAACATATCAGACGTGTGGAGCTTTTATTGCATGATGGGGTACTATATGAGGTTTTTGGATGTCTTCTTCAGAATTGCTGCATATTTTACTTATCTAAGATGGAAAGGAAATACTTTAATAGGGGTTGAGGTGTGATATAGTTCCTTTGTGTAAATGTGGAAAAGGTTGTTGACTTCTCTATTTGACATTTCCAGATGAATTTTTGGAGTTTGTGGAGTATTGTGATGCTTCAATATCCATGATTGGGTGTGTGTTGGTGCATTGTTAGGTTGTAATCACATATGGATCGATTTAGTTGAGACACTATGAGAAAAAATACATGACTTGTGACCTATTGTTTGAAGCGGTATTCTTCTCCTTCATGATCTGGATGCACTACCTTATAGGAGGGAGCATTGTGATTTACATAGAAAATTAGAGTCTCAGGTACACCTTCACATAATGACAGACAAACCTGATAGAGTGACACTGGTTGGATTTATTATAGGTTTATGACATTGATATTTTCTATAATCTACGAATAATGAATCTTACAATAGTATAAAATAACAATAAATCCCATTCTCGTATAGTTCATGAGGTTTTATAGTAGCTGATCTCGTTGCAGTTGACCCTTGTAGAGGAGGAGAGTACATGTTTTCTATAATCTGAGTTGTTGAATCCTTCACTTCTCATGAATGTGAGAGTGTCCCAACTAGGATAAATAGAATGTGCTGTATTATATGATCACATATCCCTAACCATATCACTAGTTAAATAATCTAATTAATATAATCAATTCATCATTTTCTAGATATGGACATTGGTTTAAATCATGATGCAAGAGGTGGTGATTTGTGAGATACATGATTTTCCACTTAATGTATATCCCGGTTTGAGGATGTTGTATAGATAAAATCAGTTTTATTTTTGGAGATCATACTTGATATGATGTGTAGCTGAATTTGTCTCTCAGTGTTTCACATTCCAATAGGTGACGGCTGGGAAAAATTAACATAAATTTTTGTTATAGCCCCTAGAAATACCACAGTGGAATGAGAAGACATACTAATTGACATTGTTATAGGGCTTCCACACACAATGAATATTGATGATTCCATCAGGGTGATTGTTGATCGATTCATGATGTCGGCACACTTGATTACAATTATGAAGTAGAGTTTAGTGGAGATTTTTTGAATGTTTTAGGTATGAGATATCATTTTACATATTGTGGTCCTATCAATTGTTATATCTGTTCATGAAGGGTGGTTTACAGCATGAATGTGGAGAGGACTGTAGGTGATATTTGGGACCCAAATGTTGGTGATAAATGATTTTAACACCCAATCTGATGGGAAGACTGAGTTCACTATCCAAGTATTAGAGGATATGATGAGTTTGTGTGAGTTTAATATTTTCTGGATATGAGATGATAGATTTACCTTTATTATAGTATGCATACAACAATGGATACCACATTATAATCTCCATGAAAACTTTATATTACAAATATGGTAGAATATATATATCTCCCTTATGGTAGATAAAGATTGGTGAGATAGATCTTGTGGGCCCATAGATGGTGTAGGAGATGGAAGAGAATGTCTAGGTAATATATAGAGAGATGAAGATGATACAAAGTACACAAAAATCTTACAGAGTTCATCATCACAGGCCCTTGATGTTCGATTAGGGAGGCTGTATTTTTTTGAGAGCATCCCCACGACCTATAATTTAAGGTTTACCTGGGTTTGTATTCTACCCCCAAGGTTCATCATGTTTTTTAGGATCATGGAGCGGGTTGGTGAGTTTTCATACCACGTATCATTATCCCCACTATTAGATTGGGCATATGATGTCTTTTATGTATAACAACTGATGGTATACATTCAAGACCCAACACATGTTATTGACATGGGTAATATAGACATCAAGGATAGATCCACCATTCGAGAGCACCCATTTGAAATCCAGGATTGAATGTAGAGGACCGTGCGTGGAATGACTCTCCCATTGGTTTGTTTTCTATAGAAGCACAGGAACATAAATGTTATTTCCTAGGAGAATGAGATCCTTGTATGGGCTCAGTATCCCAAGATGTTTGTTTATCTACTTTTCGATGAAAATAATGAAGGAATAAATGATGTAGACACCCTATTTGATACTTCTAATTCAATGAATATTTCAATATATATTCAAATATAGGCACTGAGATGATGTCTAATTAAGAGACATGGTGTGACCAGAATTAATTTTCTAAACATATTTAATATATTTTTTATTTGTATTGGGATTCTTTTTAAACCAAATCGGACACCCATTTATCAAAATTTAATATTGAAAATATTAGATGACAATTTAGTATAAAAGGTGGTTTTATCCTAGGTCTGTCATAAAATGAATAAGGGTAGGCATATAAAATCTTCTCCCATTCCCATTACATTTATTGTAAAAAATTATGACTTAATTTATACATATTAATGTTGTAAATTTTTTATAAAAATACTACAATGGAAAACTACCCACATTTAACTGCATAAATCATAGGAGTATTCAATATATCCCCCTTCAATATTTGTTAGAAATTCAACTCAAATGATGATGGAATGCCAGAATAGGGAAGATCAAGATGCAATAAATGAAAAAGTTTCCTTCAATCATTAGAGAGAGTGATCCTTCATGAAGAACAATCCAATCAAAATGTAGTACTTGAAAATTGGGGTTTTACACCATTTTGATTAAATACAATAACCAAATCAATAATTTACCTATCGACGTGTTCCAATTGTGGCACAAGGATGTTACTATATACAAAATTTAAATTGTTCTGGAATTTTTCTTTATCATTTAATCATTGTAATGTATCATTGGACATGAAATAATGCCCAAAAAATGCCCAAATTATGGTTCATTTCGACCAAATTTATCTTCATGTTCATCACCGGTAGGACCCTAAAGTCCGAGTTCGACATTTCCCAGAGGTACTGAGCCTAATTATATCCTTGGAATTAGAAAAATATTTTGTGTTTGTAGAGGATCTATGAAGAAAAGTTATATATTTGTTTATGGAAGGAAAATGGTGGTATTTTTTGATGATCAATGGCTTATTATTCTATGTCGGATTGATTAGGGATGTAGAACTCACTATTTGACCCCCATGACAACTAAGATTCAATCTCCAATGAGATGCTTCCATAATCCTCGATCCCAGCCTAAATCCACAATTTTTGAACAGAGTTATGGATAGATACGAAAAAATTTTCCTTATTCAAGTGTCTATGATCGAAAATTTATTTATGGAGTAAAATCAGACATCATAATGTGTAAATATAAAATCCCAAGGATTGTATCTCTTTAGATGGGGATGTAGGTGTTTTAAAAAATTTAATAATTTCATGATGTGTATTCCTCCTACACAAATTGATCCCATTATCCATATGGGAATCCTATGTATAGGATGACACCGGTGGGATCTTGTGCAGATGTATGTGTCTAGGTCCATAGTCGTTTACATCAGTACATGGAAATTGGAAGATTATAAGGGTAGCATTAAATTTGAAGAAACACACCACGTAAAAATATTCATGGACTGGTTTAAGTACACAGACACAAGGTAAAAGTACACTAACACGACCAACAAGACATGAATCTATCTCAGTTAGTCAGTACATGATGTGTATTACACTTACACTGTGTGTACTACAACATGGGTTGGTAGCTCTGTTCCATCTAGGAATTGGTCCGGGAAGAGGAGTAGGTCAACACATCATGTGGGTCCCCTCAAAAGCGATGTGAAAAATGGTTCTTTTTTGGGAAAATTAAATATTCCTTGTGAATATAGAACATAAGGGTATTGTTGGTTTTTTATAAGGAGATATGATGTGAAATTATCCAAAACTAGTGATTAATTGTGTGATGTTTGACTATGGATGTGAATATAATGAATCAGTAGAGGCTACTGAGTTGAAATCTCTAGTACAGTTGGGGAGTTCATCTATCACCATTAGTGTGGATCCCACCATCATTATTAGTGAATTTCCCCTATATATAGCTTTTGAGTCAACCCCCCCCCCCCCCCAATGTTCTTGGGAGTGATTCCTCAATGACTAGAGAGGAATACCAATATGGTACCATGACATGTGTCCTCAACATCCATGTGGATTCCTCCTATCGGATAAGCCATAAGTAATCATTGACAATAGTGGAACCACTCTATCATACCGAGTCACTAGTCTTTGAACTAATTAATGGACACCCCACAATCATCATAGGTGTGGGTCCTCATGACCCTTTAGTGGAACCCCCATCATCATGTATATATTTCCTCTATAGATACATGAAGTGTGGAACCCCCCCCCCCCCTCCACTGACACACTAGGTCATGGTTCCCCTACTTTTAGTTTATTGAAACTGAATTATACATCACAGTGAAGAGGCATGGTTTGACATGCAAATTTACTTTTAGAGAGATGCATGAGATGCTAGGTATTATTAATATACATTGGTACATATTAGATACTGTTTTTCATATGATATGATCTGAGATGGATATACCCATACTCTCATATTTAGTTATTTGCTTGAAAATATATATATATATATTATCCTTTATCCAGTACATTGATTTTGTTACTCTCTTATGAGAGGAAAATAAGTGTGTAATGTGCCACATGTTTTCCATTTTTATCTTCTCTTTATATGATGAGTCTACTATCATACAATAAGTGGAATGTACTCAACGTGTAGTACTTCTTCTAAAATTGTACAGCCACTACTGTTTAGATGAGCATTCATTCTCTTGGTTTGGGTTTACCAATTTTATTTAGTAATAACTTGGGTATTTACTATATTTATACTCCTATTGTATCTCTTACTTCCCCACTTAACATTAATGGAGTTAAACATGGTATGTATTCAGTCACCCCTGGATTGAATTTTCTAGAATTTATCATGTCTTATGCAGATTAATGATATATCGGTGGTGACTTTAGAGGATCTTAGGGATACCTATAACTTTGGACAGGGTTCAGTGGTCATAGATTGGGATTCCGAATATGGGTTCTCGTTGTAGTTTACATTTGTAGTTTTTTATTTTGGGAATTATTTTTGGTTTAATGATTACTTTTTCCCTTAAATTGGTGTAGGCACTATGGTACTCTTTTACGGTATAGAGGTTTTCATTCATGGATGATCCTTTTTCTTATTTAATCATTTTCTATTACACAGAAATCACTTTTTCCTCAATATGGCTATGTATGTGAATATAATTAAATTGGAAAAGGAATCCCAATTTTAGTTATTCCTTCAGTACTAGTCACCAGCCCTTAGCCTAGGGAGGTTGGATTGGGGTAGTTACGGTTCGGTCACTACTTCAGTTGGGTCATGATAGTGGTTTTTGGTTCTCAATAATTTGGGTGAGTATGTATTTCTTCTTCTCCATTTATTTCATCACTATTGTTCATTTCTATTGTGTTACTAGGGTTTTTTAATCCATAGTGATTTTTTTCTTGTTCATCTTCTAGATCAATGATGTGATATTATTCTGTGGTCCATTTCTTTTGTTGGTTGTGGTGTGACAGGTGTGAATTCATAAGGTTTGTCCCATATCCACTATTTCTACAACTCTCCTTGGTAATTAAATAATCTAACTGATATGTATATTGTTTCTTGGGTTTTTGTTTTCATTATTTTGATCTTCTTATTTGTGTATCCCCTTTGTGTTTGTATGACCACTAGTTTTGAGGTATGTGGTTATGTATCTAGCCTCTTTGGGATGATTTTTTACAACAATTTTTTTAAATTGATTTATAAATGAATTATTATGATTGTTTTGGTTTTATAAATTAATATTTGATAATATGTTGTATTTATATTATTTGTTGTACATAGAAGATGGTGGTTTTCAAAAGCATTGAAATGATTTATGTTACATTTCACATTGAAATAATTGGGTATATAAGTGGAATGTTTATCTTATGTACATCATCCATTTTATAGATGGGGGATTTGATCACAATGATTTTATATTCTCCATAGGCCTTCTGTTATAGGGAAATGTTATAATTTTTTGGGAGGTTCACTAATGGTGTGTTTCTCTACTTTATAGGCATATTTCATAGGGACTCTTAGAGTAGTTTTCATTATTTATGGTACATGTAGCCTTGTTGCCTATCCTATTGAGTTCCATGGTGCGATTTACATATTCCTAGTCATTAAAATTCATTACCTATATATGAATTATATTAACTTTAATTTGATGAACCATCCATTATTATGGAATTATTTAAAAAGGGAGAATGATTCCCATTGTTTTGAAAAAAATTGATTTTCTCCTTAAAATTAAATGTTTTATATGATGTTTTCATACTAGAGTTGATTATACAGAGTAATATTGTGGAACACATGTATGAGAACATACTGAGCCTATTAGATCACACCGTAAACACTACTTCATTAAGGAATATAAAATTGTATGTCTTTTGATGAGGGTGACTAAAAGGCACTGCATATATATAGTACAGTTTTGGTCAGCTGAGTCTGGGTTGCTGGATGTAGAGACGATGAATGTTTTCCTATGATATCATATAGATTACATGTTATTCATATTTTGTATGTTCTTTTTTGTCGTAATTGATATTGGAAATAATTATACACTTTTCCTAATTTTTTTTTGTGGTGTCAGATTTCAATTATGGATTGTATATTTATTGCATTATTGATTCTATATAAATTAATATATATGGGTCTTCCATGTTGTTTCATGAAGGTTGGTGAAATGGTTCCCACTAGTTATTCGTAGAATCTGAAGTTCTTGTCCCCTTCCAAACTGGATCTATATCTTCCTTTAGGTATGTGGCATGTCTAGTTGGGTACAAATTTCATAGCTTATTCAGGATAGTTCATTATGTTTTTGTGTCAAAGGGAAGTATATCTTCATGATTCATTTTCCTAGGAAATCATTTATTCTGGTGATAGAATTTTCATTACATATGTAATATATTTTAGTGAGTACCTAGCTTGCTCTTGTCATTAGGAGACACATGTTATGAACGGATTTTTTTATGTGT